>CAEMYA010000179.1:5062419-5080412 GCA_903131615.1 Diplodus sargus | reverse complement strand
CAGTTTTGCGAATGAAAGGGTTAAAATCCGTACTCGCACGTGTGCTCCCTTTTTATTTTTTCTACTCGCACAGTCTATTTTTAGGCGCATATGCGAGTAAAATGCTCGCACTGTACAGCCCTGATACTTGCAGTTTGGTTAGGTCAAGGCAAGAAAACTACTTGGTTTGTCTAAGAAAACATCATGGTTTTGGTATAAAAGCTCTTTGTACGACTTTGCCCGATTTCTTCCTTTGCTAGTAATTACTATGGTAACTTCAGGTCACCAAAACATATGCATAATGTAAATATGGGCTGTTTTAAGCTTCTTTCACTGTCGACCTATGTGGTTGTTGTTGGTTTTTTTTTTTAATATGGATGAATACTTACAGGTAACCAATAGTGCAATAAAACTGTACTCAGCCAATTCACTATTATTCCTTTTTTGAGTAATGCATCATAAAAACTACAAAATCTGTCGTCTTATGAAAACTGCAACTACATATACCATATTTGTGGATGTTTTAAGATTTATGGCTTCAGTTGGAGTCAGAAGTCAGAAAATATTGTGAGTAGCAGTAGATGTCATTTAAGGTTTTGGTCTTTTCATGGGATTTGTTGACAGTAAGAAATAGAAAAAGATTAATACCTGCCTCAAACGTTAAAATGTAATTTTGCTTTTAGGGGAATTTTTCAGGATACTTTCCACTACCAACCCTGGAGTCAAAATACCCCGAAACACACAGAGCTTGAGAGTTAGAGTATCTCAGTATCTCCAACTCCATGCTAAACACAATATTCTGTTTGTGGACAAATGTTGATTATCTTCACAAGACTGTGTGGTCACACCTTTTGGTTCACAAAAATGATGTTTCTTGAAGACACAATCACACATTGACAGTGAAACATTTCATGGCATGTTTGTACTTTGACACATAAAAGTCCTGCCTGAGCCCAGTGGGGTATCAATCTCTGCTGCAGCCAGGATGGTTTCAAAGTTTCACAATGGTTTATGTGAATGTGGCATGCTTCCATGACAACTTTGCCATTTTTGACGTCAACCTCTTGCGACAACATACAAATGTATCAAAAAAAAAAAAGATCAGGCTGTGATTAGTAAGTATTAAACCAACAGAAGTAGAGATGCTACTTCAGTCCACAGTCCTCCAAGAGCTCAATTAAAATAGTTTAAGCCAAAATTTCAACATAACTTTAAACTGCTTGGACGATTACACTTCAAGTATCCATGAATTATTCTGGGAAAGTATCCAGAATTATAAAATTCCCCTAAAAGCAAACTACTCCTTCAAGAAATACAATTAAAGCGAAAAGCCAGAACGAGGTCAGAGGATCACATGGATTATATCTCATGCACACATTTGTTGCAGGGGTGCACAGAAAATAACATTTAGGCTGCTGATGTGATTTGACTCTCTGGTCTCGATAGTCAATGCTACCTGCTGCCTACCTACAACAGCCTCCCCTTTACAGCCAAATATACCCTGCAGCTCAAAGCCCTGGCATCAGCCTCCCTGCACTGTCCTACCCCATGCTACGCCAGCATTCACCCTCTCTCATCCCTTTAATACTGTGCCACGTCCTGGCAGGGCTTTCCGGGGATTTGTGCAGAGAAAGAGGAGAGAGAGGGAGCAGAATTCGGCAGAAGTCATCCAGAGGTACGGAGCGTCCCGCAGCCACGGTGTGCTTTGCTAGAGCACCTCTTGCACCTGTTTTTCGCCATAGCTCCGTTCTTGCTTGTTTACAGCCGTGTCTAATCTCACTAAGCCAAAGAGTCACAGCGTGGCACTTGAAGTTCCGTGGACGTCTTTCAAAAAGGACCTGCTTACGATGCCCCAATTTTCTAGGCTAGATTTTAACTGCCAAATACAGTGAATCAGATTTTTCTTTCTAGACAAAACTGAATTGTATCCGTGTTTCAAAAACCTCTAACAAACCTTCTTATATTGCCGAGTCATAAATTACCATCACTGGTATTACCCTAGAAAAAAGTAGGCATTTTTATTTCCTTACAGGTTAAAAGAAAATTAGTTTTTTTAAGCCAAAATATATTTTTTTTCATCGTTGGAAACATGGAGTTAGACTCTGTAACAGACATCACTAACAAGTTGAGAAACTGTCCCACTCAGGCCCAGATGCTCCATCACACAGGGGCAGATGGTGCATGTGACACCATGCAGTACATCTCAATTCCTTTGACATCTCGGTGTCGTCCATCTGCAGTGTCAGCGCATTAACGCTGTGTGTTATTTCATCAAAATGAGTGATTTGAACATGAGGAAAAAAATAGCAGAGGAAACTTTTGGGAACACTTTGCCACATTGCACTAAAATCCTTTATCCACCTGAAGACTATATTTTATCACACTCAGACCATGTCCAGCCTGAGGCAGTGGAATTTAAAAATGCATTTTTACTTTTTGAATTTTGTCCTTCATCCTCTCCAAGCTGGCTGTTTGACCTCTAAAATCAGATCAAACAAAAAATAGTCAATAAATGAGAAATCACAGCTCGTATTTCAGTGTGGACACTCATGAACTGATATTTCTTGAGTATGTGATGCATTCCTCGGTAAAACACTTATAAAGCCTAATTTATCTGTAACTATCAAACTACACTTTGAAAACAGCAGAAAGCTTCTTTTCAGATTTGATCAGCGGTGGGAACATTTGTGCTTCCCGCCTTGTGTTTCCAGGTGGTATTGTGGTTGACAGCTGCATTACTCTTTTACTTTTTTTGCTGTGCTATTACTACTTTTACTTAAGGTACTCATATTATGCTTATTTTGAGGTTCATACTTTTATTTTGTCTGCCTACTAGAAAATGTTTACATACTTTAGTATTCAGAAACACATACTGCTCATTTCTGCAGCCCTTCTATTCACCCTCTGTCTAAACACTCGTTTTAGTGCCCGTCTTTAAGACCCCCTCTCCCAAAAATCCCAGTCTGCTCTGATTGGTCAGCTTCCAAAGGCTGGAGCCAGCCACCCTATGTCTGCATCAGCTCTGCTGTGTTTTTGCAACCATGGGCATTGCAAAAATGGGCGCGGCTGAAGGCAGTCACTGTGTAGGTGTGACATTATAAACTTATGGAAGTTTTGATGGCCCGTTTAAAGTAAGATTCCGAAAAATTAGGTATTTGATACTATCAGTTTTTATACAGCACCTTGACCAGCTTTATCGTCAAAAAGATATAGAAATCTCACTTTCTACGGGACAGGAAAGGAAAAATGATACTCTTTGATACTTGTACTGTTTAACAAAGTGGCTCACTGCAATAGGTTCCTGGCCAGAAATAGAACTGTGAAACAAACTTATTTATGCAAAAATTACACAGGTTTTGAGTACAACGTCCATGTTCCCAAAGCAAACAAAACTCTACAATAGGCAAGGAATAACAGTAAAGGACATCATCAAAGAAACATACAAGGAGAAGAAGAAGAAGAGACGGGAAGGTTAATTAGTAGATGGAACAAAAAGTAAGCAGTAGAGACTCTTAACATGTGAGAAAAAATATAAGAAAATGTACAAAAATAGGGAAATATGGAAATGAGTAAGGGTTGAGGAAAGAGCTGATGAGGGACGGATTCAGATTGTCTTTAGTTGGAAGTGGAGGTGGACACGTTTTCTCTCACATTTCCTCACTTTCTCTCTAAATCTCATTAACTGTCTCCACACCTTTCCTTCGTGGGCAGCTGAGGTTTAAGCACAAGACAATCAGGGTAAAAATATGTCTGTCTGGCTCTGTGTACTGTTGTGTTTAAGATCAATGTATCATTATTATAGATGATTATTCTATTGTGGCATGATACAATTAGTGTTGGTCATGAAAACTGCAGTGGATTTTACTGTTTGATGTTGCAGGTTAACCCTCAGTTTTATTCATGGAGCCTCACTCTGCCTCAGTTGTGTTTGTTAACTGGTGATACCATTTTCTCCAGAAGGTAAACTGAGGACAAGGAGCTTAAAAGTCTTTCTTTTTCGACTCCTTTTATGTTGCTTCTATTTTTATGTGCTTCTTCACCGCTAGATCAACATAGACCCACACACACAAACACAGACGCGCTCTCAAACCACATGCCGAGATCATTAATCATGTGTGTCGACTGGCTGCTCGGTGTGCTGGAGCTGTGTGTAGATGCGACATGGGAGGGAGGCAGAGAGATAAAAGGATGTTTATCTGGGGCTCTTGCATAGAACATCATGTCAGCATCAGGCAGGAAGTCACACAGAGAAACTATACAAACACTCGTGCTTTGTTGTTATTTAAGACACTAAATGGATTTCAAGGGGAACATGGTAATGCAAATTACCTGTAGACTACAAAGATGTACAGGGTGCTTTAATATTGCTAGGAGACATGAAAAACTCAAAAACCCTGCAAATGGAAAACAAAAGAGAAACTACAACATGTTTGTAGTCAAGCTCATCAACCATGTATCCCAAAGCATTTTCTATGATAGTTTGACATATTCTGTCATAACCGATATTAGGGAGTAGGAAGTTCGGATATCAATATATTGGCCAATATACACACTTTTTTCTGTGTCTCTTTCTTTATTATAATCTCAAAAGAGAATATTGTTGCATATTGGTAGTGGATTTCTGTTGGGGGACGCTATCCCCCTTGTTGGCAAAATGACCAAAAATGTGCCCCCCTTGTTAACCTGAAATCCCTCTTCATCCCTGAACATCACTAATAGACGGATCGCTCTCCAGGTCCAGACCCAGACATCATTACTTTCTGGACCTATAAGTGATGAGCTATTGAGAATTACTACATTTTGGCAGAGCGTTTTCTATTTGAGGCGGTGAAGCTTTTCTAGCCTTTACGGCACCGATGGCCCAGGAAACTCAAAGACCAATCACGTGAGGCAACTCAGTCAATAAAATCTGTGTATTACGTTAAGCGATGTGATTCCAGTGAGACAGATACGCATACAGACGAGAGGAGAAAAAACAGTGTAAACAGAGCATTTAATTAAGAATGGACTCTCCTGTGTTTATTCTTCGAAAGCTAGTTGAAGATCAGTATGGCTTTTATTCAAGACTGTGGCGATTACTAAAAGCAGCTCGGTAAAGAGCGACTACTGGACGAAGCACAGAGCTTTTTAGAGCAAACATACTCACGCAAAGGAATACGTTTGTATGATTATACAGGGCTGCCAAAAGTCTTGACCGTGCCAGGACAAGATGATCTCCAAACGTCCCCCAGGCACATTATTTGATTGGTTAGTGATTATTTAAGGCCATTTTGGGCTCCAAAAGCAGATCTATACAGTAGCAATTACAAACTTGCCCTATCAAGCTGACGCCACAGTTCTGCACCAGTGAGTCTCCTGATGAATAAGAATGTCGACAGACAAAAATATCCTTCATTTTACGGCATCATTAGCCTGTGATTAGCCTCAATGAGATACAGTACTCACTGTAATTTTTTTTCCACTGTAACTGCATTTGAATAATGAAGATTATAAAAAGTCTGCTTAGTGCATCCAAGTTCTTTTAAAAAAAAGATTTCATTCATCTTTCTCATCTTGTTCTTTATTGCCGCTGGTCTCTGAGAGCTACCACGCAAAATTTCATTGTATGACTACGTGTAGGCTACGTGACTGTGGAAGTTATTCAGTCTACAAGTCCTGGAGTGAAATTAGTTTTGAGGGAAAAATAATAACAAATTGTGTACAAGCACTGTTGAGTATTAACTCAGCTGGTATAAGCGCATAAATCAAACTTGCAGAGCAATATGTCTTGCATTTTTTATCAGAAGGAATAAATACTGAAGTAATCACACAAAAAAAACCTACAACGAAACCCACGCAAATGTTAAAGAGGAGTGATGCACAGGAAACATATGGAGTCAGGCAGGCTTGCAAGAGATATGCAGAGTGGTGGTTCACCATCTGCTCTTTATAAACAGGATGTAATGTAGAATTATATGAAAGTTAAATTAATGTATTATTATTTATTAATATATAATTTATTGTTGGAGCAGCTGACCACAGCAACAGAAATGGCGTCTAAGCTAGCATTTGTTAAAATTGGACTAAAATTATTTGATACGTTTTTTTTAAATCATAACCTTAAATTAAATTTACAGGAATTCGATAACTATTTTTAGCATGTAGCTGCCTCTACATATCACTCAGTATACATCTTATTCACTGTTCCTTGAGAATTCCATTATAGGACAGGTTCTTGCCTCAAATATAAATAAGATCACTCAGGGCAAGAAACCAAATGACATCCCTGTTCAACAGGGACAACCCCAACAAAGCAGCGTATACTCTGCCTGTAACCAATTCAAGAAACACTATTATGTATCAGTTTGGCAGAATAAACCCCGTCTGATTCACCATCATTGCCTCTGATGCATCAAACCTACAAAACCCTAAATAAGGGTTTCCCTTTTGGCTGTTGTTACATGAATGAATGTCTTGCGTCTCATAAATCTACACTATAAAAAGGATGAAAAGAGGTACTTTGGCTATGTGGTACATTACACCCACACCGATCCTGTGTGGGGAAGTGTTTTCCACTCACACTGACGAGGAAATGTGCATATTTACCTCTAATTATGTCTTTTTTAACCTCTTTTCGTAGAAATAGAATCCTGACACTAAACTCTCCTCTTTTTGTCTTGCCTTGCCTCCATTTCCCGCCCACCCCTCCCTCTTTCCTCTCCACTCCTTTCTTCTTTACGTTTTGCTTCTTTCTCTGTCCTCTGTTATTCCTCCTCTGCTTTGATTTCTCTACCCACAGGAACTTCCGGAAGCATCTTCGGATGGTGGGCAGCAGAAGGATTAAAGCACAGAGTGAGTCAGAGATGTGTGTGTGGTTGATATGTTTGCTCAAATTGACTGTGATGTTGTTCACCCCGCCACCATCCGTGTTTTTTTTTCTCTGTTTTCTGGTGTGTCTTTGCATGAGTGTGTGACACTAAACGCTGGTGCTTTGCTGGGATTTTGTAACGCTTTGTTGAATTTTCCTTGAGGATTATATTATATGTGCATCGGTGTGTGTTTGATCCGCCAGCGATATGAGTCTGTGCATGTGTGTGTGTGTGTGCATGTGTGTATGTCTGGGTGTGTAAGTTGTAGGTGGTCTCTTCCTGTTGCATCGCTTTTGAATGTTTAGGAGTTTGTTCGACTGGTTGGGTGTAAAGTTGGAAGACAAAGCCACTCAGTGATTAAACTTTTTTTTTTTAAAAAGCAAAAGTGATGATTGTTAATGAGGGAAGTAAGTGTGTTTGTGTGAGTGTTAATGCCGATAAGACACTGACAGAAAAAATAGAGTTCTTGTTCTAGAGTGGATGGGATCAATGGAAATTAGTGTAATTTTGTGATGTGACTAAAGAAAATGGTGTTAGATTATCTAGTTTAGCTTGGTTCCATGTTCAAAGATCAGTTCCTGCGGGTAAAAATGCTTTGCTCAGCACCACTAACTGTATGTATTAAGATAATGGATCAGATGTTTTGTTTTCTTTTGTGATTGTTATTTTCTTAATTGCTGTGGCGGCCACGGCAAAATGTTTCTGGGAGAAAGGCTGCTCCTGGTGTTTCACATGATACAAGATGACGATTTAAAAAAAAAAAAAAAAAAAAAACTCACAGGGCGAGTCACACAGGTGCTCTGAATCTTCCTCCAAAAATGGTCACAAAATGCAACTAAACGGTCGCAGCCTGGAGCTCTGAATTTCTGAGATTACTTCCTGGTCCAATACCACAAGGTCGGAATGAAAATGTGTAAATGTGGCTTACGGTTGTCAGTTTTGCAACAGTTCAACATTTGGGAAAGCAAATAATTTGTGATTTGTGAAAACTGTTTGGACAGACAAGCCTGAACCCAATTTAAACCTAAATCTGTCACCAATCATTATGAAAAAATTTTGAACCTTAACACATTTTTTGCACTGTAGACGTTAAGTAAAACCCCAAATCTTGTTGCTGCTGACAGAAATGTCAAAGTTGTTCCACACCTCAGACTTTCCCTGCTGTAAAGAGGGACTAGTTCTACTGGAGTGAATGTCTTCCTCCGACAATATTGTCCCACATCTCTGCATTGCTTTGGGTGATTAAGCCAATAAAATAAATTATTTATATTAGATGAAAGCGATATCAATAAAGAGATATTGACCCCTAGTAACGGTTCTGACTGTAAAAATCTTGGCTCTAGTTAAGGAGATATACAACAGGTAAATAAGGTGACATTTTTTACTAATAGATGAAACCTCATCTGTTGATTACTCAGATTAAGACAACTGTGTTTTGCATTACAAGTTCTCTGATATTCCATGATTAGATATGCAAATTGGCAAATTATTAGAGGTTTAAAAACAACTAAAATAAGCAGCTACATTTGTATTTTGGAATATTCTTTCCACCAGGTTTAAAAAAGACATGTTGTTATGTCAATCCCAAAAAAAAAAAAAAAGCCATGATAATGAGAAGAAAGACATCGAAGATGACGCTGACCTCATAACTGCCACAGCGAATGAAAAGACTTTTGTTCTTGAAAAGAATACGTTTGTACGAGCGACAAAATGAACAGAGTAGCATTAGCGAGGATTCATCAATCCACAGAGGCCCAAAAAATACGGGTGCTCGAGGGACACTGTTGATTAACCGTGTCAAACACTTTCATGCAGACTAAAAATATTCTAAGAGCACGGTGATTACTGTTCAAAGCAGAGCTGATTTTATCAAAGAGTCGCAGCTCAGAAAATCTGTGAAACAAGAGCAGTCCTTTGAAAACCACAGTGATGATCACAGGGACAGACGTGAGCTGCAGGATCCTTTATGATGTTGGAGATATAAGATTGTTAGAATACTGTGTGTCTGTTTGGCAGTTTGTACACGCAGGCATTTGTTTGTGCAGAGGAGGGATGGCACTGTATGTAACTGTGAACTTGTAGCTGCATCCGCCTTTGCACTTGTGTGTTCTGGGTGGTGAGTGTGTAGCAGAAGTGGCCAGTTTGCGGGCTTGTTAGTGTGTGTGTGAGTGCGTGAGCGTGACTCTCTCTCCCCACCTGCACTAGCGTTCGCTGAGCGTAGATCGAAGAGTTTCAGCCGTTCCTGGAGTGACCCGACCCCGGTCAAGACTGACTCTCCTCATGAACCCAAAGACAGTGAGTTCACACCGACTACACACGCACACACAGAGACGCTGACACACATATTTTGTATATTTTCTGCTGCGGGTAGACAAAAAAAATTGTGCAATTAAAACTGATGGAAAAAAGCTTTAACGCTTAAGTAACCAAACATTTCCAAGCTTGTTCATTAATGTCCGTGTATGTGTAGCAAAATGTGTGCGAATGTTGAGATGGTACAAGAAAATTGCATGGGAAAGAAAAGCATACAGGGAGTTTTAAGGATACACAAGGACATCCTATCTCATCAGTAAATGTGAAGGAGCTGCTTTTTCACTGGCGTTTTTTTACAAATTGTTTTACTTATTCGTATAGTATCAAATAACAACAAAGTTGAATTGTAACTCCACCAGTTTTACGTTTTAAAGTGTGTTTACAGGTCTTGTGGGGCACTACTGCATATATGAAAAAAGTAGTATAAAACCAGTGATATCACACAGTGTCTAAGTTGCATTGTGGGTAATTTAGGCACCAGGTTTTGAGAAGGAAGAAATATGCGTGGAACGAAAATAGGCAATATCCGGATTCTCTGATGAGTCCAAGGCTGTATCCGGAATCACTCACTACTCCCTATATAGTGCACTACATAGTGAGCACGCCATTTTGTAGTGCTGTCCGAATGTCTAGTGGGAAATATTATACCCTATATATCGTGCACTCAAAGTATCCCACAATGCATCACGAAAAGTAGTGTACAACCAATGGTCACTAACCAAGCAATATTTACCATCATGCATTGCGCTGTGGACGAACGCATGGAGGTTTCAATTCACGTTTCAACTGCATGACAGTAGTGACGTCATTAACGGTGCCGGAGTAGTGTCCGAAAGTGTGTTTTTATTACTGCAGATGAGCTCACTATATAATCCACTATGTTGGACTCCCTATGTAGTGACTAGGGAGTAGGGAATCAGTGGGTGATGATTTCAGACACAGCCCAAAGTGTTTTTAAAAAAATGTCACTCCACGTTACCCACAATGCAACTCAGCCACTGAGTGACATCACTTGAGGCAATTTTTTTCAGATCAACAGCTCCCACTGGGACCCCAAAAGGCTTTATACTTTTTTTTCCCTCCACATATGTAGTAGTGCTCCCCAAGACCTATAAACCTACTCTGATGTAAAAATTAGTGGAGCTGCCCTTTAATTGTCATGTTTACTGTTCTTTAAGTACATCAATCAGGACAAGGATGCATTTTCATTCATCTCCAGAGAAAACTGTAAATTAAACATCCCAATCACAGCCAGATACAAACATGTGACTTTAAAAAGCTTAATCAAAAATTCTTAAAGTGTCCACTCGTTCTCAGTGAGAACATATTTTGAACAATGTGTGCAGTCATAAATTACCCATCCAGCCCTTTGAGCCCTCACATCTTGACTGGCAGATTGATTACAGCTTGAATTTACTTTGTGCTCACTCTGTACTTCCGTCATCAATTAATTTGCTTACACAAGTGGCTCATATGGGGTTGAAAGCCGCTTAGCACTTAGTATTTGTCAGCTATAAAAAGGGTCTGGTAATCAGCACTTTGATATATGAGCCAACTTCTGTACAGCTGGAATGAGGCCATCTAATCGGGAGCGTTAAATGGAGGTTAACCAGTTAAATAAGTATTTTCATAAAGTTGAGAAACACAAACTGCATCAGCAAAGAACAGGGTCCTGACAAAAGTACAAAAAACAGCACAGTTTCTTTACTTTCCTTCTTCCAAATAATGCTAAACTATGCAGGTTTCTTTGAGTAGTACTTTAATTTTTGGTTTTGGGATTCATTTTTGCATATTAAGAGGACTGAGTACTTGTTTTTTTCTATCATGACATCCCTGATTTAACTTCTTCCGTGACTGGCCAACTGGAAGGCATCCTAATATAACTGGCATCAATACCAGTGTTTTAAATGGTGATCAAACTTGGAAGTTAAAGCTACTTTTCCATCAAGTATCATGTCTGCAGCCTGTACAGACAGACACATGCAGAATAAGAACTGGACCACAGACATCTCTGTTGAAGGTGACATTTTGTCATCGCCGTTTTATTGGCTCAGAAACTACTAACACGCTGAAAATCCCCAGACATTCGCACATAAAACACGCGACACGTACAAACTGACTGTCTCTGCTGTTGACTCTGACCCTGTCCATCTGTCTCCCTCTGACCGTGGGTCTTTCTTCAACTTTGTGATGCTCTCTCTCTCTGTGAGTATGTCTTCAAAAATGGAGTGTGTGTCTAAGTCCGAGTGTGTCGAGCTGGATGTGAAAGCAGGGATGTGTGTCTAAGTGTTTCAAAAAGGGGCTTTGAATACATGAATCAACACACACCGTTTGCATGTGCTGTTTGTCTCTGTTGACGTCGGAGTATCTGTTGTTTTTATGTTTTTTCTCCACCTCCATCTTCAGTGTTTCTGTGTGATGAAAAATAAATGGACTTTTGATGATGGTCTAATGGTGTGGTTGACGCCTCGTTCTTCTTTCCTGAGGGAAAAGTATTGTTCCCCAGGGTAGCGACATTAATTGTCAATCTCTCTTGTCATTTTCTTCTTTTTCCTCTTTTCTGCTTCAATTATTTCAAACTGCTCTTAACTGCTGGGTACCAGATACTTTTAATATCTTGTCTTTGTGAGAGCTTGACTGTATTTCAGGGCCTCTTTTAATCATAATGTTGTGAAAAACAGACAGAAGGCATTTTGAATTATGATTTAGGTGTTAGTAATAGCACACCAATAGTTCTTTCTCTTTAATTGTCATGATTAGCAATGCCGGGAAAACAGCATGCAGACCCAGGAATCGCTAATTAAACTAATTACATCTGTGTACACAAACCTGCTAAAGTTAGTTGTCTGAAATGGCTCAAATAAAAGCAATATAGATGTGTTAATAATGTAGTTGCATAAGTTGGTATAACTGGTACAGGCATAAATCGGTACATACAAAATAAAATTCACAAAAAACAAACGTTCTGCCTCCAGAATGGAAAACATTAATCACGTAATGTTCACATCATTGAAGAAGACAAAAATCATAAAAGAAAGTGTGAAATAAACACAACCTGAGAATGTCAATAATAACAGGCAGGTCATATTGAGGTCATAGAGATGTGCTATATGGAATTCAGGCATTTGCGTCCCTTGAGCAGAGTGATAAACAAATGTTCATTTAAAAAACGACGATAGCAGCTCCTTAAGAAGTTAGCGTAGACGGCACTACAATATCAGTTATATCAGAACACATAGAGGGTTTATTTCATTGATAGAAAAGTGCAGAATGGCACTGAAGGATTTTCTCGATGGAAAAGATGTTTTCAGTGGTTGGTTTCAGTAAGAGCTTGATTTAACATCTGGCCTCACTGGTGGTGGCACTCTACTACTTTTGATTGCACTGGCTGATGTTGTGATAGACAGATGGTTTCGTCCAATTACCTGACAAGCATCTTTAGTGTTTTTATAAAACAGTTCACAAGGAAGTATTCCAAGATGGCTCTATGTAACAAATCATCTGGCGAACCAGATTATGTCTAAATACCAACAAGACAGCACTAAACTATTCCTTTTCCATGGACACAACAAGCTCAAGCAGCTGACTTTTCATGTTCAAGTCTTTACCGCCCATCCGTATTAATAAGACCATTAGCAATCACAGAATGTAAAATGTCAGAAATCACAACTTTGCTTCTTAGAAAAGCAGTGCGAGTTTTCATAGCCCTCCTTGTTAGCTCTCCTGCTGCTACACTCACTATCAATCATTCTTTTTTCAGCGTCTGCCAGCTGTCTCTTCTTTCTCCTGTTCCATCTGTCATTTTCATATGCCACCACCGTTATCAAACAACTCCATCCCCCATCCTCTCCTCCGCATTCACCTCTCTCCACTTCCTGGACACGTCCGTCCTTCACTCCCAGAGTTTCTCTTTCTGTGTCACCTTTTTTGCCTCCCACTCAACACTTCTGCCTACACCCTATTATCTGATGTCCATTTCCTCACCAGTGTGCTATATTCTCTTCTAGGCGGAGACCTGCAGGCTTCCTGTGGTACCCTGGATGAAGGAGGCGTTGATGACAATTTAGACTGGGAGGAGGAGAGAGAGATGGAGAGGCTGGCCTGCGAAGGAGACGACTTTGTACCTCCCAAAATCATGGTGAGAGATCAGTTAAAAAATAAATAAATTCAAAGATGACAATGCCAGCTTACCGACAGCCTGTAGCTGGATTTCTAGACACTAAACTGTACTTTAAGACAAATAAGTGACTGGTGCAGGGGGAAACAGTGATAGCGTCAGAGAGGTTTTCTTGTCCGAGATCCTTTATTGATTTTTTTTGAGACGATGGTTTACTCTGGTCAGATTTGAGACAGAATTTTCTAAAAACTAGATGTTTGTCTTTTGTTGTTTACTGGTGAATCCCAAATAGTGGCGTTGATCTTTACAAATCAAGATATGATGACAGCCAACAGTGCCGAGGTGGGTCCACAGTCTGGTTATCATACACAAAGGTTCCCAACACTTAGAGACGTAAAGAGGTTGTGATTCCTGTAGCAACATTATGTCAGTAGTTTGGAGCTGAATTTTGTGTTTGTCTGTCACAACAACATGAACGCCATCTTGGCTCCCTCTCCAAACAGCCGAGTTTGAGCAAAGACAATTGAAGTAAATCCTCACTTTAGCTGTAATTATGGATCACTTCAAATGCGCTATGTTGTTGGAGCAAGAAGTTGCAAGTAGTGACCGTGAGAAAAGGTAAATCATGTCTATAAATCACAACTTTTGATGCGGTAAGATGCATTGATAATCGTTTTATGAGGACGCTGCAGCCCTCTGAATCAGAATTGAACCAAGGGGTACAACCCCTATATAACATATTACCTCTTATATTACCCCTTATGTTAAAAGGGTTGTCTTAGGAAAAGGTTACTTCAGAACTACACACTTACAGCACACCAAGGTTAAAATTGTTGATGCAGTATCTTAAAGAAAACAAAGGTATTCTCTACCTTACCACAGTGATTATTATATCGAGCTCTACATTCCTCACAGGCATGACAGTTTATCTTCCACTTTCCTCTCATTTATCTGAACCCCCGCCCCCCTCTTTACATCTCTCACATCCTACGAAATCTCTATTTCCTCCCCCTCCTCTGTCCTTCACCTTTAGCTGATCTCGTCTAAGGTCCCCAAGGCGGAGTACGTTCCCACCATAATCCGAAGGGATGACCCATCCATCATCCCCATCCTCTATGTGAGTGCTGACAGATGCATTACACTACATGGACATGTACCATGCATACAAGTTGTTTCTTTACACGGTGTGTATGATAGATTGCAATGTAAATGCATTTTTCATTATGTTTTATGCAAATTTATTTTCCTTAGGACCATGAACATGCAACTTTCGATGATATTTTGGGTGAGTAAATAATCCTGTTTGTTAGCATCCATCTTTTTCAATTGTGACAATTGTTAACTTTTTAGAGTAAATGTAACACTAGTGTCCAGCTAATTAATGTAAACTCAATGAGAAAAAAAATAAATTGTATATATATATATATATATATATATATATATATATACACACACACACACATGACATTCAATCTATAAAAAGAGTTTTAAAGGAGGACATCACTCCCTTCCTCTGAAAGTAAATCAATCACCTTTAGTCCGGAGGATGGACTGTGCAGCAGTTTGCCTGAGGAGTGAACTCTGACTCATTCTGTGGGAGTTAAAGGTCAGAAAAATAGCTGAAGGCTGAAACAGTATCCAAACAAATCTCTATAAAAACATCTAAGTTATAGCATTTGTGGAAGCGGTTAAGGTCCTGCTGAATACCAAGAGATCCCACAGATCTTTAAAATCCTTCAGGTTTGTAAATTTGAGGAAACAATCAAGGCCATAATGCACTTAATGGAACAAAGGTTCTCGTCTGCGAGCTTCTGTAACGTCTGATAAATTCTCATGGTCTCAAACTGCTTTGAGGAAATAGGGTCCGGAAGGTCCTCAAAAAGTCCTTCAATTTGTTTTTAAATACTGTGTTTCTTGTTTCTGAATTCTGAAGAAGATCCTCTGTTGCTCATAAAAGAAGCCCTTACAATAAAGGGTCCCTTGAATTTCCCCAAAATAATAATGAACACCAAACTGAATGAAGCTCGCAACTCAATAATGAGTTATTGAAAGGATGTAAAAGAATAGTTTGCACATGTTGAGGTTATTGATTTAGGTTTTCATTTTACCATCTGTCACTGTCCTGTGTTATTTTGCTCTAAGGTAAACACTGTTTAATCAATATTGAACATCGACCATTGGTGTCTCTGTTGTCTATTACTGCATCTGTACTTGAACTCACCCTCCTGAGAGGTCCTTTGTGTTCACTGTTCATATTTCTCCATCTCTCTCTACACATTGTTGCTTGTCTGTTTTCGTATTCCTTTCTCTTTCCGTTCTCGGTCCCAATTGTTCACATCAAACCCAACCCCTTTTTCTCCCTCACAGAGGAAATAGAGAAGAAGCTCACAGCTTACAGGAGAGGAAGCAAGTTCTGGCGGATGCTCATTTTTTGCCAGGTGAGAAAACGGAAAGACAGAAATTAAAAGTTGATACCATAGGATTCATTTGGGATATATGGGGTTATGTGTTCGTTCAAATACTGCAAACTCGTCCCCCCTCTGAGTAAACTGGACAGCCCTCCTTTGGGATCCAAGCTCTCAAGATCTCAATTAAAAAGAAGCAAATTAGCAGTTGCGATAGTACTAATGTGTTTAATCCGTGTGTGTGTTTCTCAGGGAGGCCCGGGTCACCTGTATTTACTGAAGAATAAAGTGGCAACCTTTGCCAAGGTGGAAAAGGAGGAGGATATGAGCCAGTAAGTTACTGCTGCACCACTGGGTCCAAGTCAGATTGATGAATACCTGTTAATGACATCACATTTCTAATGTCTTATAAAGCATTGAAATTTGACGTAAACTTGGCGGTGACTATGATGTGAAAAGACTAGCATTAGAGAAATATTTTATCATTAAAATAACCTCACTGCATTTTTATTGAGCCTTTTATTCCACTAATTCTCTAAGGACTCAATCAAAGAAAAAAATATTCTTGTAAAAAACCTCAGCCAAAATAAATTGGCTCATTCTAGGCCTTCAAATGATCAAAGATTCTGATGCAAATTTGTAATGTAAATGCTCTTTACTCTATTTTCAGGATATTAATACTCCATCTGAATGCTCTCCAGCTTGATTTAAATCATGTTCAACAGGGACCATTCAACGCCCTCTCTGCATTTGTTTGTCATTTATGAGCACAATCTACTACTTTTCTGGGTGATGCATCCCTCCCACAGGGGGCATATTTGAATAGATGATATTAACTTGTTTCAGAGATATAACAAAAGGCTCACCTTCTGTTCCATAACTCTGGGAGAGTCTCTCAAGACTCTGCTTAAGTGCAAAAGTGCAGCAGTAAACCACAGAAAAGTGACTACTGCTTGACGTTTATCTCGTAGCTGTTTTTCTCTGTTTGCTGTAGTGAATGTAAACAGGAGAGGATTATTTTACTTTTTCTTTTGTGTATTTATTTTCATGTGAACTGTCAATCAGATTCATTGTATTTGGAGGAAAAGAAATCAGACCACGTGTAACTGTTTGTCTTTTGTTCAGATTCTGGAGGAGGCTTAGTCGCTTCATGAGTAAAATCAACCCGGAACCCAACCTCATTCACATAATGGGATGCTATGTCCTGGGCAACCCCAACGGAGAGAAGGTACAGACACACAACATTAGCTCCCTTATTCCACACATTTCTTTTTCACAGAGAGGACTGAAACCATGAGGGCTCACCTTTAACACTACTAAAATTTCAAGCCATTATACACATAGGACATCAATATAGGCAAATTTGTATCTATTCAAGCTGTTTGTTTTCGCATTAACTTGTCATTTCCATAATTGTATGGTTGAAATTATTCAACTTTGAGCAAAAAATTCACATGTATGCAGGGCTTTATTAATTGTTGTGTGTGGGACGGGATGGTCGAAGCAATGACACGCTGAGCCGCTGCTCAGCTGTGCAAACTTGGCCATCTCTCAGGGAGAGAGTCAGGTGCAGAGCCAAATCTCTTGGAGGAATAAACACGCTGAGTCATCTCTTCTTATGTTCTGATCCAGAGCTGTTTGCCAGCGAGAGCAGACTGTCAGAGATTACTTTTCAAACTTTTAACATTAAAGAGTGGATTTATCTTCACTCCTATTTATCAACCTGACAGCAGCAGTGTACCAATGTACTGGGAACAATTGCTTTGGCTATCAATGATAGCACAGCAGTAATCACATATTTTTCTGTGTCAGAAGTCAAACTTAGTCACTTAGTCACTATGCACAATACAATTTGAATGACAGACTAGAAATGCAAGTACTGTGGAGTGCAGACAGATCTGGAAAGGTGAAATTTGACACTGAACAATAAATCGATTCCTGCGCTGTCACACACGAGTTCAATTCCAATTCATTCGTAACAAGCTCTCTGTTGATTTACATGTTCGAGAGCTAAACAACAATGTGCTTTGATAACCTAGAATGCTCAAGGTGAAGATTTCTGTGTCATTTCTCCCACTGCTGCCCTCTGCTTTCATATTTAAACTCGCACTGTGTCTGTTTTGGATCCCTGTCTGTCTGATAATCACCATATTATCCTCCTGCCAGTTTCTCCCTCTCTCTTTCTCCACTCGAGAGGAAATAATCTCTCTATCTATCTCTGTAATGCGAGTGAATAGGTCTTAGGAGCACACATGCTTGGTGGTGCTGCACCTCTCTCCACCTGACACGAACAAATAATAATACATATAACCATAAAAACACCCCCCCCCC
>CAEMYA010000179.1:5048732-5062389 GCA_903131615.1 Diplodus sargus | reverse complement strand
AAAAAAAAAACCCCGGCCACAAACAAGCTAGTTGACAGACTCACACATGCACACACACAGGCACACACCCATAGCCAGCGGTGTTTGTCTGACCTAACTGTCTGTTCCAGTCATGTCTGCCAAAATGCTTTGTTATATAAAATGGATCTCTCCGGGGTTGATGGACAGTCTGGCAGTGTGCAGAACAGACTGCACATCAGTGATATCTCCACCCCTACACACAAACACAAGCAGCAGTTTCAAGAGAGCTTGAATCCAAAACAACGGAACTGGTGTTTCTCTTTTTTAGGGGGCTGGCTCAGTCCCAAGATCCCAGAGTGATATTTTCACATGAGGTCTCTATCCAACCTCAGTCAGAAAACAGAAGTAATTTTTTCGCTTGTACCTCTTTGTTATTAGTGCTTGTCAGTTGGGCCAACTATACACCTGTTCTCCACTGGCAACGACAATATATGGCCAAAAGTATGTGGACACTTGAACATTGCATCCAGCACATTATACTCTGCTACAAAGGCATCCTCTCTTCCAAATAGTCTTTTCAACAAGATTTGGGAAGTTGGCTGCGGGGATGTTGCTGACACTCAGCTACAGGAGCATTAGGGCGGGGGGACCAGTGATGGTGAGCGATACGGCCGGGCTTCACAGCTTATCCCAAAGATGGCGGTCAGGGCTCTCTGCAGGCCATTAAGGTTTTACACAAACTGAGAAGAAGTATTTCCTTATTTACTCTGTGCACTCAAGCCTTAAAAGAATATCCTGCAAAAATATTATCTATATTGGAACATTATTAAAGAGATGGATTTTATGGATATGATGACTATGTTGGTGATGGCAAGTTTTAGAACGAGTGGAACAGTCGGATGAGATCAGAATTTTAAATCACTGTACTGCAACCCCGATATAAAGTCAGTGTAAACCGCTGTCCTGTACGAATACATCCAGTACTCACACCCGACGTTCACTGGTTGGCATTGTGTTTTACTAATCATTTGTTTTTTGTTTTATGTGGCTATTTAATCACATAACCTCCTCACATAGATAAACAACATTACATCATCGCCAGAACACATTACATCCCAGTCTGCCTCTGTTTGCCAGGGATTAAATGGTGTCAACTTGGATCCCTGCTCAATCCATTTTTAAACAGTAGGTTTAACTGTTGCCAGATTCTGCACTCCAGACAGCACAGAACAAACACACGCAAACACACAACAGTAACAGACAGGAGGATGTTTCTAATACCAAAGCAGTGTGTTCTGCTAAAGGTTCCTGGCTTGCTGAAATCTCAAGTCACATCCTTTGACTTCATACAGAGTCACTCACTGATGCATGTTCGTACTGCGCGTGAATATGTGCAGATGTGCATGGGGGAGCTTCAATCCTGATATAATGTGCTAAAGTACACATTGAAGCTTATCAATATTGACTGATCTGGCAGCCCTGGTAGAGTGGGTTCCCTTTAACAGAGATGTAAATTAAACCACCCCCTCTCTGTTTTGAAAGTTAAAACACACTGGTTAATGCATGATTAGTATAATCACTCAAAATATCAAAGGGGTCTAGCTTGATAAGCACAACAAAAGCAGATCTGGAGGATGCAGAGTGAAAACAAAGGCTCGGGATGGAGAATAGCAGGTGAGCAGGTCGTAGAGGCAGCCTGACCCAGTTTTCATCCAGAGATTTTCAAGCTAAATCTACATCATTGTTGGCAACAACGGCCACTGAGTGCTTGTAAGAAGCCACCCAGGACACAGAAGAACATGCAACACATTATTTGAGATGGGTTATTTGCCTCCAGCTCTCTCGCTTGCTACAGACAAGCCACACCGCCTGCATCTCCCCGGCCGCTCTCTCCTTGACGTCTGGCATCCAGCCATCTTCTTTTATCTTTTTTCAAAGGGATGCAAACACAAAGAATTAAAGCTGCTTTTTCTCTAACACCTCCATTTTAACATCATGAAATATAAAACAAACGGAGGCATTTGGCCTTTGATTTCTCTGACAGGGGCGCAGGGTGTCCAGATCCGTAATGAGTAAATTCAAGCAAGAAATCAGTGAGCTTCAATTTTTCATGTGCATAATGTGGCAAGACACAACAGAGGACGTGACTAAATCAGACCTAATTATTGTGTAATTAGGGATCCATCTCAGGTAGGCGGTCTGATGATTTTAGATCGTAATCCATTTTTTTGGTGCAGGGTTTCCCCCCCGAAAACGTATACACGACAGGAGGAGAAAAAAGATTGCAATTTAGATTGTGGATCAGGACTGCGATAGAATGTGATATTGTTTATTGGCCAGATCACCTATCTCCAGCTGTATCCATTTTTTTCCCTTCAGATTGATTGAAAAATGGTTTGTTTTGTCCAACGAACAGCAAAAGAACTCAGTGTATTCCCTCTACAATAATACAACACTGAGGAAAAGATCAGCAAATTCACGTTTTAGGAGCTGGAACACACAAATGCTTCACATTTTTTAAATGGCCTCACTGGATGCATTTAAAGTGATTCTAAATGACTTGGAAAATAGGACATCTGGCTGTAAATGTTTTGTATGTAACGATATTACGACTCGGCAATTTGTTATCTGTCTCACTTTAATTGTTATGTTGGTTTTTATGTCTTCAATCGTCTAACTGTTCGGCTGCCTCTCTTGGCCAGGACTCTTAAGAAAGAGATTTTTAATCTCAACAAGACTTGTTTCTGGGTAAAATAATGTTGAATGACGTAATTGTTTGCTGTGAAATTACTAATTTCACTTCTAAATGTCATATTGTGGTAGACACAGGACTAAAAATGTGAAATATCAACTAGCATTTGAAATCCCTCTCATTTTCAAAGTTCACATTTTGATTTTAATCTTCTTGCTTTTAATTTCCTGAGCAGTGGACTCAGATAGGGACTGGGGTCCTACTCTAAACCTTTAACAAGCTCAGAGGCAGAGAGGTTATATGAAGACAAGCCAGAGAATGAACACCTCAGCACACTGCAATCTCATTTCCTGCCCAGGAAAGAAAATGCATACATCTCTTCGGCAGTAATGAGCTGGATTCATTGCCGTTCTCGTCTGTGTTCATTTGTTTGTTTGTGTGAGTGTGTGTCTGAAGATGCAGACTCCCCTGCTGCGAGTGTATCCAAAAGCAGTAGGATTAATTGGTGTCTGCTTTCTTATCTCGACCCAACAGCTGTTCCAGAAACTGAAGAATCTGATGAGGCCTTATTCTGTCGAGTTTGAGTCGCCGCTGGAGCTGTCGGCGCAGGGTGGGTCTTGAGCAAGCATTAAAAAACACACCCAAAGATGCAGCTCACATGCACACACGCATGCAAAGCGCCTTATAGATGCATAATGCACATGTTGCATCCAGTCATATGCTGTGTCCTTCTTAAGAAACAAATATGTGTATCCTGTTCTTGTACACCTACATCATTCCTTGGGGTTTTGATACAATGGTTACTATCTCTGTCTTTTTTTAATGCAGCTGATCCATAGCATATAGACTTAACGCTCCAGTTTGTGCACAACGCCCACCATAAGAGAGAAAGGGGTCATGATACTTTGCCCTTCCCGAGAGCCACTGTTCTCCTCCTTAGCTGCAGGTCGGAGTAGGGACATACAGTACTCTCTCCTCACCACAATCACTGTTACAAAAGCCTGTTCTCAGCTCTAGGAACAACTGGAAACTTGTGTCTGTTACACCCAGAGCCAGACTTCCTCTTCTTTAGGGCCTCACTTGGATTCCATGTTTCTACAGAGACATGTTCACTCTCCCCTACTGTACTGTTGATGCACTAATAACTACTGTAAACCTACCACTACCTGACCATGAGAGCCCCTAATCTCTGCACCATCAACAATATACAATTTACACCTTACAATGTTGGCAGAGGACTCAAAGGTCATCCTCAAATCAAAAAACATTCAACTTTAGTCCCCTACAAATCAACCCAGTCTCAGAGACGTTATGGTTACTATGGCACTTTTAGTGCCCAAACCCAAAGACCAAGACTCAGGAAGCAAGAACTTTAACAAAAGATCTTTGCTCGACAAGATTTGGACGGATACATTATCCGTGAAGTAGTTTGGTTTTTCTCTCACTTGGAAATACAAACTAGTAGCATGTTAAGCCCAAACCAAACTGGATTGGTCAGAGGTTCTTCACAGGACAGTGAGGAGCAACATTGAAAACCCTCTGTTTCTCATATTATGTGTTGCATGATTTTCTTTGCTAAAACAGAAACAACATATATTGCCCTCATATTGTCCTTGAAAAACAAAGTGATCCTGCTTCCTACAAATGCTTGACTAAAATTTCCCTGTTTCATTTACTAATCAAGGCAAAGAGATGATTGAGTTGTACTTCGACTTTCGCCTCTACCGACTTTGGAAGACACGCCAGCACTCCAAACTCTTGGACTACGAGGATTTTTTGTGACGAAGAAACCTGAATACCGGGTGCAGTGGAGCTCTCCAGTGCCACGAGGAACCTGATAAAACTGATCCAACGACTGAACATTGCTCAACTGTAGTGCTCGACCTGTCAACTCAATATAAACAGCTGTACCTGCTATCATCCGGGAGACGACTGGGAGAGGAGGAAGAGGGATGGCGGGACAAGGAGGCTGAGGACAAAACTAGAATAAGCTGTGCCTCGGCTCCCCGTCATTTTCAGAGTCAGAGACTCAAAAACACAAAAAGGGCCGAAAAACACACGTAAAAGAAAAAATGAGGATCGAGGAGAGACAACCGGACTGTCTTAGTCAACAACTCTCTTTGCCTCTTGAGTCTGAAAGCAAAAAGGAGAATCAAAAATTCAAATGTGTAAAAACGAAACATCATTTTAGTCACACCTCTGACTTTTTGAAGCTGATGCGCTTCAGAAAAAAAAAATATCACCAAAATTCATTTTGTCATAATGTGGTTCTACGTTTTCACTGGACCTCTCAGATAATCTCAGTACCCCAGAGACATACATATACATAAATAACCCATATGTCGATGTATGTATATATATTACATGAATATATTAGCATAGCTTTAGTCATGCAAATAATACTCCATATGAGAATAATGATGCATCATTTATTTTTGATGTGCATTGTTGTGCAGTTTCATATGGAAATACTTTGGAATAACTCAGGTTTTAGCCATGAAGTAATTAATCTGTTTGTCTATTCTATCAAGATATTGTAATCGTCATTGCCATCGCTTGGAATGAATGTATTATCTCTCTAGAAATGTATCTTCGGTTTCGAGGAGCTGAGCTTCATGTTTTGGTAAAAGAAAAAAAAAGTATAATATGCTTCTTTTGTGTGCGAGTGTGTGGGGGTGTGTTTTCCATGGAAAAAAAAGAAAACATGCAAATGTGTTGTGTGTAATTTTCCTCTTTCGGCTTTTTCTGTTGAAGCAAAAGTAATTGTTCATCTCCTTCATCCCCAAATTTCTTCTCTCGTTCTGTCATTCTAGTATGAATCATGATGTCAAGAGGGATGTAACAGCCATCCAAGTGCTCCTACCCCTGTAGTGTAGGAGCTGCCCTATTGATCCCTCCTGCTCCTCTGCAGAAGGTTCAGGCCACTTAGTCGGCCCCTGTCAACAGTGCCAGCTGCTCTTGCTATCTGCCAAACACTCTTGGCTTTTCTTAATGGCAGCCAAACGAGCTTCCGCCACGTCTCCTTTCGCTGGGCTGTGATCCAGTCTGAGGACCAGAGTTCTCTGAATTAAACTGATCTGCCAGGAGTTTAAGGTGTTTTAACAGCCATCTGCTGCCCCTGTCAAGTGTCAGCTAGTTAAAAGGCAGAAAATAAGCACCGCGTGTGTGTCTGTGTCTGAGAACGTCGCACTATGACTGGTTAATTGTGGAGAGCAACAGCTGAGTCTACCGCTGGACAGCAGGCTGAACACACACACGCACACACACACACACACACACACACACACTCGCACACACTCGCGCGCGCACACACACACACACACACACACACACACACACTGGGGCTGGGCAGAAAAGCAATGTTAAGAAATAAACAAATTGTGACAAAAGTAATATTTTCTTCAAAAATCTGATCAAAAGAAAATAACCCTAGTGATGTCATCAGGGTTATCTCAGCTTTGGCTTGACTTGTGACTAGCACAGCCATCAAACGGAACATGTAAACTTGCGGTAACAGCATGGGAAGTAGCGTAAACGATCTGCTTGGTGCTCTATTGGGTGTGACAACACCGCTGCTAGACAACCGCTGCTAAGCTAGCGAGATGGTAACCAAATGCAGGAAATGCGAAGGCAAAATAATACAAAAGGCAAATATTAACAATTTCCTCAAAGACATAAAATTACGAAAAAACAAACTCTATAGGACTAAAGTCTGTATAACATATATGAACTTATCATCAACCAAAAACTAAGTTCCAACTTCCACCTTTGCCGTTTTCAAAAATGTCAGCAAATACATAACAACTCATGAATTCAGTGTTCAGTGAAAATTTCAATGTGCAAGGATTTGAATACCACAAGAGGGGCGCATTCACACAAATCCTATTTGAACAGCAATACTAGTCTAAATGTCAGGATATGTTACCATCTTCAGCTTTGATTTTGACCTTTTTCTCCACCCAACTCTAATAAAATACAATACTAAATTAGTACTCCTTAGACTCCTTTAATTATAAATACCACATTTGAAATACTCTATTCAACAGTTATCAAAGAGAACGTTCTTATGTTAAATATAAACTGGGCCATTGACAGTCCATAAACACTCTAGCCTCAGTTTACCATTTGATTTTTCTGGTTGACACGTTTCTTAAAAGTCTCCGATGGTGAAGGAAAATTAGAAATGCGTCAACCTGAGAAATATTCTGAGGCCGGAGTATTGACCGTTTGACCTTCTACAGCGCTGCGGTGCCAGTTTCTTAATGTGTCCGCACTTTTTAAAAATGTGGTCACATTTCAGGTGTAATTTTCCCAATATGGCAGCAGTCCAAGGAAACATCGCAAAGTCATGCCATGGCTCGCTGCTCAGCCAATCACAGCGATGTCCTTAGCTGACATCAGCCTGTGAATGTCAGAAAACATCACCGCTGAGCAGCATAGCTAGAGTAGTTAAAAACCAGTTGTTCGCAGAGGTGATAGACGTGCAAAAGCTAACAGCGCATGAAGAAAAAGATTCAGCGATCAAACAGATTTCACTGTTCCCAGTCCTGCATTACACATACACGCACATACAAACACACACATACAGGCCAAGATATTCTGCATCTGTGTATGGTAAAATGCGTTTTCATTCGCCATTATTTGTGTGGTTGTGTTAATATTTGGAGAATTATGTGCAGACCTTTTTGTGTTAACGTCAAACCACTCTCACTGGAGTGCTCTCTATCTCCATTCTAACAGAACTCTTTTTATTTTGCTTTTGCCCTCTCTCTGACATTGCAGTGCTGGGCTACAGTTCGTCTGGCGCCGACAAGTGCTCTCTCAGCCTGAGTCACGCAGTACACGTTTTCACTACGGATTTAAAATTCACAGTTAAACAACCTGTCACATCACAGAGCCGTTTAAATTCCAGCAGAAGCATTAAGCTGCCAAATTCTCAAAGATGTTGCCCTCAACAGCTGCTGGGTTTAATGGACTATTTTTTTTTTAGTACATATCAGAAACATGGACGTTCGAATCAATTCATGGTTTTCTCATGCCATAGAAAATAGAGGAAAAACTCTCATCTCCAGTCTATGAAGAAAAATCGTTGGTAATTAATATTCAGTTTGAATTTATTGGGCTGAACTGACCATGATGTGAAGAGCACTCTGACTCAGGAGTTTGAGAGAGCTTTCTTGTTTTCTTCTTCAGCAAAAACAAAACACATTCATCATTTCACTGGAAATCTAATTAAAGATGCAAACGTGTCTATTTGTCTCTCTCAGTCTGTGTCATATTATTTGCCTTTTCTATTCACATATTGGGGAAAACAACAAACACGGGAGCGAGGGGTAGTTTGTTATCAGAAATGATTTTTCAGTTTTAAAAAACATCAACTTTGAAAAAGAGTATGAACAGAAAGGATCTGTGATATCTGACCTTTTGTTTCATTAAAATGTGTCAAGTAAACTTGGACTTTAAGACACGAGGGACAGAGGCAGCTACAAGGCTGCAAAGAAAGAAATGCTTCAGATAATTTCTCATTTCAATGACATTGAGACCCCAAAATAAGAACAGAAACTTTACATTTGATTTGCTGATACTTGACATTTCTTGGTGTTGCAATGTTTTTTTATGGTTTCCTGAAACTGACCTGCTTCTTTTAATTACATGACTGAATGAGGTTCACCACTCCAGGGCCTTTATTCCTTCAAGTTGTGGAGTCATATTGGCCATAATATCCTGATTAAACCAGCCTGCATACAGGCCTATTTCATTTGGATGTGCCAAGCACAAGGTTCAGCATTACAACTACCAACTGCTCAAATCTAATTTAAAATGGCATGAATACAGTTCATAACATGTTTACTCTTCACTTTTACCTCTGCCACAACAAGGCTGTACAAGAACATCTGAATGGATATTTTTGCATGTTAAGAAGTCTGCTTGAATTGAACTGAAATTATTTTTGGGGTTAGTGAGGGGTCACAGCCAGGTCACCAGGATAAAATGTTGATCGTTAACGTTTTGTTTTTTTTAGAATTATTTTGTTTTGGCCTATATCGACTTTATTGATAGAACAGCTGAAGGTACGACAGGAAACAGGAAGAGAGAGAGGGGAAGTGACACGCAGCAAAGGGCCCCAGACCGGTGCCGTGTTCCAATTTCCATTCTTCCCGTACTTACTGTACTTAGTTTGAGTACGTTGGGTGGTCCGATCGCGGCGAAAAGAAGTGTACTTCAAGGACCCGGATGTTGCCCTCATAACGGCATAAAAACGTTGAGTGTGCAACGATGTACACTATACGCACTCAACAGCCGCCATCTTGTCTACGTAGCGGAAGAAGCAGAGCCAGGCAGAGGCGCTCAGCTCGGATTTTTTTTTTAAATAGCTACCGAGACAACAGCGCCGGCAGTGAAGCCAAATTGCAGGATTGTAGGATTGTAATTGTTAAAAAGTAAAGCCGTGGAAGTCTTTTGTTCACCGTTCAAAGCGGGATGTTTCTGGCGGGTGACAAGTCGCGGCGGCTGTTGCGATCGTAATTTCCGGTAAGTGCACCACGGAGTATGGATTTGGAACAACACTCACCCTGCTGAAATCTGCGTACTTAGTAAGTGCGGATAGTGTACTACGTTTAAGTGTTCTCATGGAAGTATGGATATTGGAATACAGCATGGGACTCGAACCCAGGGCCGCCGCAGTGAGGCGTGCCCCGGTAGTTAACATTTTTGCAAATCACTGACATGCTCACATTTGTAGGTGTTACAGGCTCCATACCATATTGACATTTCTAAAATATGTGACATATCACGTTCAATGTTTATGACGTGAACTTCATATCGGGGATGCCAATCGAGTTGAGCGCAAAGGCAGTCAAGCTAGTGGCCGCTGTTCAAGAATGCATTTCAACATTTGCAAATGTGACACCACTGGGCACTTTTTTGACGAGAAGTTGGGACATCTCCAGCCCAGTTTGTGGCGACCAAGGTTGGAAGTTGAAGTTGCAACATAAAGAAATAAAACTACAAAATTTTAAGTAAACTAAGTTTCTACATATCTGTGGTTTGCCAACATTTACTCTGACGATTGGGTTGGGGATCAATACACAACTGAAATAAAAAGCTTTGAAATTAAGTTTACTATACCCAGCACAACCTCTGCCAGAATGGCTTTCTAGACTACAGACGGATTCATGTAAAGCTGTAGCAGAATGGAGAAACGTGGACACAAGAGGTTAGTTTGAAAAGAGGGGGAGCATTAAATTCCAGGCTGGTTTCAGCCTCATTGCCAGAGATTAGGGAGACAGAAAGAGAAATATGTAGTCAAAACCACACATGTTTTGAATTATTTTGTCTCAGGTGCAACTTAGTATGCAAAAATGCAGATAAGGCTCTCCTGATACACAAGAAGTAGTTTTTAGGTGCCTTATCTCCGTATTCCAGAAATGCCTTGATCCCTAATCTCCATGTGCTTGCCTTTCATGCACTCTTTTTGGTGTGCATTGCTTTTCCACCTCCAGTTCCTTAATTCTCTTCTCCACTTGAATTAAAATGATGAATTTGCACAGAGTTTGAAATGCAAAACTGAGTTAGCAAACATCACAGACAGTTTGTTGATATACAACGGCAATCCATTTGCACAGTCTAGTCTCCAGTAT
This sequence comes from Diplodus sargus, assembly GCA_903131615.1. NCBI lineage: Eukaryota > Metazoa > Chordata > Actinopteri > Spariformes > Sparidae > Diplodus > Diplodus sargus. The sequence continues at coordinate 5,052,096 of CAEMYA010000179.1, read as the reverse complement.
TTCCTGATTGTCTAGAGGTCTTCCTCTTTCCCTGCACCAATAACACCAATATCAGTTTTGACAGACTAACCCTTCGCCTCTATGTGGTATGTGACAGACATTAACATGGACTATTTGCCAGAGAAAAAACTCTCAATGAGAATGCATATGTATAAACACAAGAGTAAACACAGACAGCTTATGGAGGCGAGCATCCCACAGTAGGAGGAGTGCTCAAAGATGCTGATATCTTAACAGCTCTCAAGAGTCTCTCAAGGTCAAAAAGCATCTCTGCAGTGCACGCCCCGAGGCTCCAGACTGCAGAGTGCATGAAAAAGGCCGCACCTGGGGTAACAGCGATGAGTATGGTACTAGCACACATCTGGTAGGACTTGTTTTTTTTTTACATGGCGTCTTACAAGTGGCTTTTGAATCAGGACTAAATTCTCTTAATTAGATAGGTTGTTCTTTGAAAATGTGAAAAATGAACTGTTATCTGTATCGCCCTTAGGTGTTCAGTAATTATGAAATAAATATTACAGTAAATGAGGTTCACATTCATAGTTTGGAGGTAAATGACCCGACAACTATTGACACTCCTGTACTCCTCATAATGAACTGTAATCACCATCACTGATTCACTTTCCGTTATGACCGAATACCTGCAAAACTAATGACAGTCTCATGACCTCAGCTGTGCTCCTGTGTCCTGATGTTATGTTATCTAAACTAAGATTGCGAATAATGATACATCAGCATTTAGGTCAAAGCACCTCTGTGCCTAATTAAAGCTCCACAATGGTGCTCTTACGGCTGTAGACACTTAGTCTTGTTAATAACAGCAAGCACAATTACAAAAAGGTAAATTGTCACATTTAGCCTTTGAATAAAATTCATGCAAACATATTTACAGAATACCCACTGTTACTATACATTACTGTATGGTGTGTACGACACAAGTATTTCCTACAAAATGCCATTAATGTATATAAAACGTTTACAGCCAAAACTTTTTAAATTGGCTGTCACAAACTTATTAAAATGGCCACTTAATTCAGTGCTATTCTCATTCAGGACATGACAAGCCTTCCATTGTCCCCCATCCTCTCCATAAAGCAGATGTAGCAATAAAATAGAAACGAGGATATGACAGCACTCGAGGCAATGAGGAGTCCTGGCAGGGGGTTACTGACATGTAGAGGGAGGAAAAACGGAAATGTCACGTAACTCAGTGTTCACATTAGACAGGCATCTAAAGGCTCTGACCTGCATACTGTAGGTCTACATCAAGCTGCGCTGAGCATGGAGAGTGGAGATAAAACCACAAGAGTCCGACACCAGCTATAATGGCAAGTCAGAGCTGGGCAATAGATTGACAGTGTATGGTCATTCTGAAATGAGACTCTACATGGTCTTAAATTTGGGATATCTTGACATCTGGATATGGCATAAGTGTTGCCTTTTCCTGGTTTTAAAGGCTGCATTACAGCAAAGTGATGAAACTTTCTTAGCTTAGCACACTGTTCACCTTGATCTAATGTTTGGCATTACCCATTCAGTCATTATGTCCACATTTATGATGCATACATCAAAAATCTTAAAGTAACAACAGTCATCCCGGCAGTATTGTTTCAATATTGTCTATTATCGCAGAGGTGCCGGCTATCTTTGAAGGAATTTCAAAATATTGATGGATATCGTATCACAATATAGCCTGAAAATATTAAATATTAATTTTTAATTAAATTTAAGCCATGTCACCCTGCCCTGGGCTCCACCTTAACTGTAGCCATCAGACCAAGACACATGCACACATCTACCTAATCCTTAGCTATGCAGCAGCTAATTATTGATTTGAAGATATTAACTGACAAAATAAAATCAGTGCTGGCAGCAGATAATCTCTTCCACAGTTCTACATGATTTGTTGGAGGTTGGCAGGGAGTGCTGCTGAGTGTGAGTGAGCAGCATCACCCAGATGTGTAACGTTAATATGAATAGCTGACACAACAACAACAACAACAATATATGTGTGTACAGTAAAGCTCAGCTTATGAGGAATGTGAAGAAAGAGTATTGATAGAATACCAATAGCCTTTGTGTGTCAGTCAATGGGTGAGATTTCCAATAAGCCTGTAGTACAGAGAAACAATAATGTGTACTATGTTCTCCAAATCAAAGGCAACAACCAAGGTCACCATGGAACCAATAAAGCCACAACACCTAACAACACTCAAGCATGGATATTCACATTTCTTCAGTTTAAATCAACAACACGAAATTAGCTCAGCTCCTCATCATCAATGCACATCTCAAAGCTAAATAACAGCAGCGTGAAAGCAGAAATTATCAACAGACACAACAAAAATGTCAAATAAGCACGTTTTACAGCGTAAGTATCAGCCAGCGCTGTATATGAAACACACAATCAAAAAAAAAGACCACAGCTCATCTCAAATATTAGTAAAGTAACAAGGACTTAGCTTGAAGTTAGCCGCGACAGTGTATCTCAGCAGAGTTAGCTAGCTGCTCAGCAGGTGTTGTCCTGGAAACTCCACAGGAGGTCTGAGGAGACGTTTGTGGCCCACAGTTGATCCAGACAGAGTTAGTACCAGCGGGAAGCAGCTACAGATAACTTCAATGTCACATTATTCCTCCACAGAGACCTCCTGACATTAAACCTGGTTGTAGGTAAGCTACATATTTACCTAGCAGTGCTCAGCAGCACAAAAGCAGAAGTGACGGTTAGAATGGTAGCCTAATTACAAAGGGTGCGTTTGATATACCACACGGTGCAGCCAGACTGTGAGGCGCCAGCTATTAAACTCAGAACATTCACTCCTGTAGAAATAGGCAATGTTAAATTAAGTAACCAAATGTCATACTTGAGTAAAAGTCAAGATATTGTGTTAAAATTGTACTTTGGTATAGGTGAAAAGTCGCTCATACAATGTACTTAATTATCAAAAGTTACTTTCTAGCAAAAAAAAGTAACAGTACAAGTAAAAGTAAAATATACAAATATTAACATTTGGTTCTAATGCTGTATGTTATCTATAGGGTAGGGTAACTAGTAACCAAATTTATCAAATGATTTTTGTGAATAAAAAGTAGTAAATATGTTACTCCAAAATGTAATGGATTGGAAGTACAAAGTAGCGGAAAGTAAAAATACTCAAGGAAAGTACAAGCACCGCAAAATTGAACTTGAGTACAGCGCTTGAGTAGATGTACTTAATTACATTCCATCACTGAAAGTAGCCGAGCATATAGGCTACATTGTTGAAAAGGCTACTCCATTACTAGTAGAAGTCCTACATTGCCTGTTTTTGTTGTGTTAGAAATTAACAAAAGGTTAAAAGTAGGAACAAATACACAGACTAGT
>CAEMYA010000179.1:5031339-5045468 GCA_903131615.1 Diplodus sargus | reverse complement strand
AAAAAAGTAGTATAAAACCTTGTGTGGCTCCAGAGGAAGCTGTAATCTTAAATATATCTTCATAAGAATCATTATGAACAGTTTGAAAACAAAAAAATGATCAAAATCGATAAAGCAGAACTATTCCCTTTTTCACTCATGTATACTTCCTCCTTTTGAAAACCTGGTGTTTACATTACCCACAATGCAACCTAGCCACTGAGTGACATCACTGGAGGCAATTTATCCAATTACATGCAGCTTCTAGAGCCTCAAAAGGTTTTATGCTACCTGTATTCAGATATGCTGTAGGACTCCCAAAGACCTGTACATTCACTCTAGTTTGTAAAATTGGTGTTTACCCTTTAACTATTGTATTCAAACGCAGTTGTTTCATCATGTAGCCACACTACCCAAATAAACATACACGACTGAGCATATTAAATACTGTCTGTTTAAACAATGATTCATAAATGTGTTTGTTTTTAACTAGAACATTTCAAAGAAAATGTCCCCACTAGTCTGTAGTCTGAATGAGGTGTGTGTTTAGGTGCATTCCTTTCAGAGCAGTTGGCAGCTGTCGAAAATGTGCTGTCGACATGCACGAGAAAGGAACAAAATGTGATATTCAGGCTCTCAGGAGTACCCGCGTGAGTCAGAAATGTTCTGGTGCACAGCACACACTAGTGGTCTCCTTCTGGAAGTGAAGCTGAGACACATTGAGACCAACAACAGTGCAGAAAGGCAGTAATATTTTATTCAAATGATGAACGAGATACAGTATGTATAGAATAATTAATTTTAAAGTCCTGTGTCGATGTCAAGGACCTCTCATGCTATGACAATACAGTGGTATGTGTTCAGTATGTTGGCATGCATTTAGGGGAAAAAGAGCCCCCCAAAGCTCTTCAAGAAATAAATTTACATTACAGAATGCAAAAACAATAAAGGTTAATAATAACTTAGCCAGGCCCTTCAGACAAGAATAGGCAGACACTGCATTAAACAAACTACAGGTTTAAATATTGTATGTATAAAATATTTATCTTACATCTTTACTGTGGCTTGTACTTTCACCCTGCATTCAGACCTAAAATGTCCTTCAGTTCATCCTCGTTGGCCACGGAGGGCAAAATATTGACACCAAAGGGAAAGTGGCTGTCTTGTTTTGCTCAGTGTAAAAACTCTATCTTAGATCACAATGGTCTTCAACAACCTACAGCATGACAGAATGTAAAATCTCTCATAAATGTGCAGAAAGCATTTATAACAACATTATGAGTGGAACTGAGGCATTTCTGCAATTTGTTTCCTGACAAAAAAATAATAGATAACTGGCTATCGTCATTGAGTTTAAAAGAAAACAAGACCATCCTTCAAAAGTACAGTACTATAATGTTCTGAAAATCTTAAAGCCAGAGTGCGCGACTCCATTTGCAGCACTCCACAGTGGAGAGCACAACTTAATTACGTACTGTCTGGGTGAGCAAAAACAAATTAGAATCAGTCGACCATATACAACCCTCCTCATCCAGCAACCGAGCGTGCACAGCGTACGTGACAATCTGCCAGGGTGTTCCATTGCGCCATACAGAGAAAGACACATCATATGCATAGTACTAGTCTTAAAAAACAGACATACAGCTCAGAGTGACATGCAAGTAATAAGTAGAAAGAAAAAAAAATCCAAAGTCCCTTTATCACACATTCAACACTTTTGTGCTGAAGTAATTAGTGTGCGGAAGCATTAAATGTTGTAATTTATATTGTGTCAATATTCTACATTAAGAGACACATCAAGTGACTTACTCACACTGCACTTACACTAACATATTTGAGAAAATGATAACAAATTAACAAAAGGAACGCAAGTGGAAAAACACGCTCATTTACTGTGGGATCGTCTTAAATGAAACACATCAATAAATAAAAAAAGTACTTTATAATTAATTTGAAATTTTTGCAGAGTGGCCCACTCCTCCGACCGAAGATGACAACTCCACTACAGATATGTCATGCATAGATTCGTAGTTTGCAGCTGCACTATGCTTCCATCTTAAAACGTCCCCCGGTAGCCAGCTCTAATCTCTCAATAAAGAACTTACAGTTTAAAGGTTTGTTTTCTTTACGTTTTTTACCGTACTATACTTTACAAAATTAGACATAAATTGACGTTTTTTGGTGTCGTGAAAATGTGCGGTTGTAAAGTAACAACATAGGTGATTCTCACAATACAAAACAAATGAAAACAGGTAACAACATTCACGATTTTAACTTAAGGTTTGATAGTCCTTGTTTTCTGTTTTCAGTCGACTTACAAACCTCGGCTTAGGGAGGTGAAACGGACACGTGATGCAGTTGAAACGTGAAACCCAATATCACAACACACAACCAAAGAACAGATTAGCATTTTAAACTATTAAAAAAAAAAAAAAAAGTTAAACATTGCAGACATTGGCTACAGAATAATTTGCACCAACACATTCTGTTTTTCTCATGTGCACCTGGTAGATCAGTACCTTCATTACTGATTGTTGTAGCTCTGTAAATTTAAGAAATACAGTAAAAATCATATCATTGTTCACTCAAAAAAAAACCACTGAAAGCTTCTCAGCTTCACTAAAAATCCCATTTTTTGTATGCAGTAATGATGAATTTGATTGTTCACAAAGCACTATATCAACTAAAGCTTTCTATTGATGTTAGCCTTAATAAAGAGCCAGTGATACGACAAAAAAATAAAAATTAAGTTGAACAAGTGCGTATATGAGCGTGCAAATGTTAATAAATAGCTTATATAGTGTTTGCATTGGGAAAGTAAACACATGCATTCAATGAAGTAAACATTTTTTCACTCCCCTTTTTTTCATGTTGGGAAAACTGTACAGAATCTTCACTTGAAAATATGTTACAAAACTGGGCACTGCTACTTTGAAGCAAGTAGCGGAGTGAACCAGACAATCATTGTCAAGAACGACGAGCTCATGGTGAAGATAAAACATCCCCTCCCCCGTAAACCATCGACTGTTCCCGTGCCCTGTGTACCTGAAAGAAGTGTCAAGTAAAGACGAGGAGAAACACAAGAGGCTAAACTACACGGAACTGTACATTTGAAGCCTGAGACAAAGCATGCTTAACTATAAATGCATGCAGGATAAGAGGAGAGTGGACTGGGTGATAAGAGCTGAAGACAGGGTCAAGGTTCAGGGAGGATCCTCTCTTTAAATGTTCCCATGTGGCAGACTGAAGTCTCAAAACCACAGACTGAGCCTTTCAACGGGAGGGTATGGAATAAAAAGCTTTAAAAATGTTGTCAAAGTGCCTCGGGTTCTTAATCTCTCCCCTCCTCTCTGCATCTGCCACAGTCGTCCACCTCCCGGGGAATGTACATAGGTGTAGGCCGCCAGTATGAAACTGTGAGTAAAGGGGTGTCGTGCTGTGTTGTTGCAGGCAGGCAGGCAGGCAGATGCCAGCGTGCATAATCAACCCTCTGCATCAGGAAAGAGTCTCATCCTCTCCCACGTAGGGCAGGTCCATAGTCCTCATGCCATCACCACTCTCCTGTTTCCTAAGTAACACACCAGAGACACAGCATTAGTTACAGCACTACTCTCAAGCTGCAGTCAACCCTGTATCAGTGAACAGAGGAAGGAATAAGCAGCTGTTGAGCTATGTTTAAGAACTAAAAGCAACCATCTAATTGTTACATGACGCCAGGCAGCGAGCGTTAAGGAAAGACACAAAGACTTATCAATTTACAGGCATGTCTTTGGTTTATGTGGGGAGAGTGCATCATGCAGAGGAATGAGAAACATCTTATCGAGATAAATGGATGTTCCGGCTCATGATGAGTGTAGACATAAATTCTAGAACTGATTGTATGACAGAGGCAAAGATTCAACTGTATATTGTTATTTTTTCGAATTAAAGGTTTATAAGTGTGACAGTTTTTTTATTTTTACACATTTAATAACATAATGCAAATCAAACAGCAATATCAAGTTGTATCAACACCACTCTGACAAAGTCTCATAAAACTGGATTAGGGATGGGCAATATAAAAATATAATATTGTCATCATGAGTTGAGACTGTGTATCATCTTAGATATTGATACGCAACAGTGTCTATTACAAGACACTGAACCAGCTAAATGACTTTACTTTAAGGTAAAACATTTACATAATGCTGCCTGAAGTAGCCAATTGGGATTTTCTGCGCTACACACCACATGCTTTTCTAAAAGCACCCTTACACATTAAATACACAGTAACTCATCTTGCAGGTACAACAGACTCTAGAGCACAAAATTCCTGAAGATGACTTGTTCAAACACTCCTAAAATAGCACCGGCTAGTTTATAAACTCGATGCTCAGGAGTATTTGACCATGAAAACCATATTGAGAAATACAGCTGCTTATAGCATGCCAGGGGTTGTAAAGTATACTCTTAAACAGAACTGAAGCAGGCAAGTCTTATCCTAAAGTTATTTACCTTCTTTGGCCACAATGAATGTAGCAGTATCTCACATTGCCTGCTCTGCCTTTCCTGCAGGGCAGGAGGGGGAGGAGAGACAATAATAACAACATACTTAAGAAAGCTGCTTGTCAAACATTAGCTGGCTACACTGCACTAAGAGGACCTATAGCAGCTCTAAGTGAGACTGAGAAATAGTTTAGGGTCTGTAAACAATCCTTACGTGAGCGTTTGACCAGGAGCACCCAAGCTGCTGCGCTCCTCTTTACGGGCCCAGTCGAAGGGGTTCCCAAAGGAGCGCTTCCTCAGCATAGTTCTCACCAAGATCTGACAAAGAAAAGTGAACAATAATACACCAAATCAAACAATATGCTCAGAGATTTAAAGATGAAAAGCCTCACTTTTATAATCAACACCTTTTCACTTGAAAATATGTTCTGTTGCAAACTAATTTTGAGGTCTAAAGGATTTCACATTTCTACATTTGAACTGTGTTCAGGCAGGTGTTCTCATAATGATTAATGTTGTGTCTGTCTTTACAGCTTAAGTGCATAATTGCTACTTAGTAAAGTTCAAGCAAAAAAACAAGGGCTGAAAGGCTTCAAGTGCGTCCACGCTTTCATGTAATTTTCAGCATTACTACTACAATTATTGAAAATAAATTAAAAACAACTACATGAGTCACACATCTGTTCTAGCGCAAAGTGAAGAGAGGGCATACAAGTAGGTGGTAGTGGTGTGTAGTGGGAGATTTGACTGAAATATAATAAGAAATTCAACATGAAGTATTTGAATAGTATCCCTTATACTCAAAAACAGAGAAATGCTCCTGACAATTCACTCATTCTCAGTCTCAGTAACAGTCATCTGCTCTCAGGGTACCAATCCAGGCAGAAACAAAAACTTGGGCACGACTGTGATGTTCAGCGATGTTATGTGTGTATTTGTTTTAAAAGACAAATACAAAGTTCATAAACTCACCACTGTAGCCAGACTGGGGATGTGTTTAACAGAGTTCTCCACCTCCTCCTCGGTCACCTCAATCAGCATACAACAGTTGTCATCCTCCGGAGGAAGAGGCTCGGCACCATGCCTCGTCACCCACGGGTGCACCTGGACGCACACATGAGGAGAACAAAGGAGCTCTTTTTGTAGTTCATTGTGATTTCAAAGACATATTTTATGGCGCTAATGTATGAAGCAGGATATTATCTTATATTATCATATTATATAAACAAGGTATTATCGAGAGACTTAATAAACAATGTATTTATAATTAAATTAACAGATAAAGAATGTTGCTAAACAGATTGGCCATAAATCTGTAAATGACAAACAGCAGCATTTCAACATTAGGAGACATTTTTCCCTCCAACCACAAAAGATCTGTATTGCACCACAGCAGGAGTCACTCGACAGGACAGCTCCATGTGATGAAAGGTCTCTCTTCACTCAGATGCTTCTTCTCTGTTTGATGTTCTGCTAATGCAATGACGATTTGCAATAGAGTGTTTACCTTAATCTGTGGGATTGATATTCTGGTCTCTGGATTCTTGTCCAGCATTTTCAGCAACAAATCTTTGAGATCATCTGAGATGTCGGCACTGTTGTGACAGAAAAAAGCAGCTCTAAATAAAATGTGTGTCAACGTGTGTATTTAATAATAATTAATAATTGTATCATTTTAACAAGCAGCCATTTGATGTAAAAATAAACAACAGGCAGTGATAGCTTTTTGACATAGGACAACTAGAGGAGAGCAGAACTGACTGTTCAGGTAACTCCACAGGTTGAGTCTTGATTTTCTGATGAAGACTGAGAATGCGCTCATCCATAAATGGACACTGTGAATGAAAGAAAGGTGTACGTTTCAATGGAAGACAGGGGAATCTCTAAAACAACAACAGCAAAAGAATCACTGTATTTTTTCATATCTATGTTTGCTAACGCACCACTTACCACTCCAAAGACAAAGCAATAAAGTGTCACTCCCATGGCCCAAACATCCAAAGCCTACATGATCAAAAAACATGATAACGATGTTATGTAACGACTCCGTTTCTTCAGTATATGGTGGTGCACAAAATATATATTTGGTTCCAAGACAAATATGAAAACTAGGACAGTAAATATTATATAAATTTAAAAAATCAGCCCAGATTCTTGCAGTTCTGAAAGTCATCCCCAGAGGGCGCTACTTTTGCTTAGGTTACTGCTCCTCACCTTTCCAGAGAAGTTCTTTCTGGTCTCAGAGAGCGCTTCAGGGGCAAGGAAAGCAGGTGTTCCCACTGTGCTGGTCAGGAGGGCATCAGCCCCCTCAAACTGGTTGCTGACTCCGAAGTCTGCTATCTTGATGTGTCCATCTTCTCCCACCAACAGGTTAGAGGGTTTGACATCTCTGTGGATGATCCTCTGGTAATGTACTGTTGAAATAGCACAAATAATTAGCAACAAGATCCCATATGAGGAATTCTGGTAATGACAGGAGATGCTGAATATTATTTTACAGTGTGGATTGGAAGGGCTTAAAATAAAAATGTTCACCTTCTAAGTAAACAAAGAAAAATTTACTATGTCATACTTTTAACCAAAACGGCATTGTGAATATGATTATGATTATGTATAAGGAGAAATAAATGAAGGCTCAGACTGTTTTAGTGTCCCTGTGCAGACCCCTCCCTCTCTTTCCCTAAGCATTAGTCTCCTAGACGACACACTGTGCAAAAGCACTTCTCCTGTGCTGAAATGCATTAAGAGCCACAGCGACGATGTGAAATGAGCCTTGTGGGTGGCTTGAGTCAAGAAAAGCAAAGACGAAGGACTTTGTGCACATGGCTTGGAAGAATTGAAGGAAAAGGCCAAATCTAAACACAAAGAAGCTAAACATGAAGTCACAGACTAACAGGTAACTCGTTATCATGACAGCTTGTCATCCTGTATCATTAGTGCATCATGACCCATGTGGGAAATAAGACACAAAGAGCAAAGAGCTCACAATAAAATAACTGGGACTGATAACTTATTATCTGCGTTGTTCACATCATTAAACTACAAATGGTAAAAATGTCATACCTGATGACTAACAGGTAGAGACAGGACGAAAAAAGAGGTTTTTTGTACAGTAATGATTTGGGGTTGGCTACTGTGAGATGTACTGACAAAGTAGGCCTACAAGGAGAGGGATACGAGCATAGCAGTTTAAAGGTCCATACAACCATCTACTGTATTAGAGTTTGTACATTTGCTGATATGATACATTTCCCATTGCCGTTGATGCCAATAAATGAATGGCCCAATGTATGTCGTACATCCTTAATGAATGTACCAAAGAAATTCAGTTTAGTGCAGTTTGAAGGTAAAAGTACTTTGAAAGCTATTCATTTTATCAAAAACTATGGATGATAATAATAAAGTAAAGAACAACGTATTAATTTGAAAAGATAACATTCACTTCGACTGAATGGGCTTTAAATCACATTAAACCCAGATGTGTGACAAATCACAACCGTAATGAGCCCATTATCAGTCACAAGCTGAGTGGAAGAGTGACAGGAGGTTTGGGAGACACTCACAATACTCTATTCCCCTGAGCAGATCTTGGAAGTAGAAGCGTGACTGGTCCTCGCTGAAAGGTTTAGCTGTCGGCACCTCCATCACAGCCCTGAATATATGGACATGCACACAGGTGCGCATGCACGCACGCACGCACGCACGCACGCACACACACACACACACACACATACAATTAGCAATCATAATTAATGCTATCAAGTTCATTACAGTGTCGCAACCATTACCACAAAATAGGGCTAGCTTACCCTTGCTTGACCAGCTCAAACACTGTGATAGAAAACACAGAAACAGTTAGTGAAACATTTTCAGCCACCAAGACACAAACTACACAACAATTATTTTATGCTAGCTTTATGCATGGCTGTGTGACTCGGTGTGTGTGATGTTCTGAGGGCTCACTGTCGGGGCAACAACGTACCCATGTACAGATGGTCCTCGCTGGGGTCATCCAAAACCTGGCACCAAATCACAGAGAAATTGAAATGAGTCTCTACAGACACGCATGCACACAAACACACAAATGATGATCTTTTGTTACCATTAAAACAAAGACACTTGGACTCTGGTACCTTTAATAACTGTTCATAGATTGTTTTCCGTGATGTCATCATTGTATGGTTAGCTATAGCAATGTTACACACAGTTGTGTTATCATGCAGTTTGGAGGATCCTAAAAGACTTGGAGATTTCTGTCATTATTTCTCTTGATCTTGGTTTTGAATGTCTTTGAACGGACGTTTTGAAACGAGCAAAATGCAGCGATGCAATTTGAAATAATGGAGATGTTGTTTTGATCTTTATTTTTCCTTTCTTTAATGGCACTCCGCTGAGCCTTTCCATATTATCCCATTAACAGGTTGGCAACATGCCCGTGTTGCTCTTTAGAGAGAAGAAGTGCAATCAAAAGCCTTTTGTGTACTGTTTTATGTTCTGATGTTTTCCCTCAATTTAATACTTAATACTGCTTTTGTTTTAACTAATGATGGATTGGAAAACTTTTTGAAGCCATTACATATAGCATGACACATTTTTCTGTTAAATATAAAAAACAGGGGAAATGTATAAGTAATTAAAAGGTTCAAAACAAATTTAAAACTGCTTCTGAACCACTGGCCTGCGAGCTGATTATCTATATCTATATCTTTATATCTATATTTCATGAAAGCATCTGGGAGCACCTGTCATTTTCAAAGCATTCCCAGTGTATCAAAAACATGCAATATATTATCTTGAATGTTGGATTTAAGACACATCAAGTTGTCAGCAATACCCAGCACCGGAAACAGACGTATCGTAACATTTACAACCACTTGACGATATTGATTTTTTTAGTGGGCTTCCTGCGGGCCTCAAAATAATGACTCCACCTGATAAACGCCCTATATATTAATCTTACAGATGCTGTAAGGTAATGTTGACAGAGGGATCCTGACCCACTATGCATCATGGAAAGTGACAAAGACTCTGAGTTCAAGTCTTTGCTCGAATTCGCATCATGGAATCAACTTCAGCAAACATCAGGACCTACACAGTTCTCACTGCAGTAAACAACAGGACAGCTGGTGCTCAATACCAGAGTGGAACTCCGGGGGGATTGTGAGGAAGAGTCGGTATGGAGTACTGGCCGGCTTGAGTGCAATGTTTATATGAAAACACAAGACCTTACCGTTGTTTTATCATATCATTAGTGTTTGTGATTTTTTATGTTAATTTTCAAAGCATAGAGTTATCTAATGAACAATCTGTTTTGTTGTTAGAATCAGGAGTCAATGGAAAAATACTGTATCATATATCATAATAATATTAATATACTATTGGATCATTTTATTGTAATATATAATGATGTAATAATATACATATATACATACATACACAATGTATATACTTAATCCCTGAGTTGAGGACATAAAGCAGGGGTATTTTGAGGTCACCAAACAAGCATTTTTTCGGCAGGTGATTGAATAACTTGTGTTAAGCTTACATTTTCAGTGATATTGTTCTTACATTTTAGCTTGGAGCTTGTAAGACTATATGATGTGGACTCCCAGTTTCCAGCTCATAGGAACACTTTCATGTCATCTGCAGGCTTATGTTTGCATTAAAAAAGAGCCCAAAAACCATGACTGTATTCCAAATGGTTCAACAACAGCTTTGAATTTACTTTAGGCTAGACTGGGATAGGTGTTTATAGGATCATTTTACATACATTTCCAGGAACAAGAGCAGAACTGCACTCACCTCTACTAGTTTCACCACATTAGGATGGTCTAGCTTTTTTAGGATGGCAATCTCTTGATAGACGCGTTCTAGGGGTCCTTTCGGCAGAGGAGGACCCTCAGGGGCTTTGGCTCCACGAGGGGGAGGTCTCCCTGAGAGAGGGACAATGTGGGTGGGCAAGGTCAACAGGTGTTACCATGTACCACTGGAGCATTATAAGAAACTGTACTTTCTGCTGTGTTAACCACCTGCCCCTTTGCTGCAGACTTACGTGGGAAACCTGCCTGCCGCATCAGCCTCCTTTTGGACAAAACCTTCATCGCCTACAGGAGATGGATTTTGGATTTGGCGGGGGGGTGAATAGAAAGGTAGACAAAAGGAAGAGTAAAACAAGGCACAGTGAGGAGATGTATAACTGACAGTGAACCCACTCACACACCTACAGATACATATCCAGTGCCTACAAATGTCTCCCATCACCTTGAACATCCTTTGTGTATTTGTGACTAATAACACTGAGCAGCACAAAAGATTGTAGAGCTAGACTTACAAAAGAAGACACTGGTTGTAGTTGCTGACAAAATTGCTGAAAATCAAACATGCAAGAAATGTACATTCCCTTCATTCTTCATTCTTCTTTATGTTCAAAGGTTAGTCCAGAAAATGGAGCCAAACCCACTGATAATGTTTAGCAATAACTCATAAAATATACTTGAGACAATACACGTCTTCTTTGTACTTTAACTCAAATAAGACTGATGGAATACTGGATCTCACTTTATCTGTTATATTCTGGACATAAAAACACAAAAGTCTATTTCTACCTTGTATAAAACCTTAGCATTTATTTCAGTAATTTAATTTGGCTGTCTCTACATATAAAATGTATTTAAAAAGTTAAAGGACTCCTGCAGGCGCAAACAGACTCATGCCATGCAGATGTCAGCCAGAGATCTCCATAACTATTTCTTGAACAATTCCCTCGCTGACTACCATCAACAGAGTGTTGAACAAAGAGCGCAATGTTTGACAGCTACATTGTTTGGCAGATAGATTTTTTCTTTAATAGCCTGAGTGCCCTCGGTTATTATGGCAATGATATAATCGCCAGACGTGACATGAGGGCTTTGTCACTTGGGAGGAATATTAAAATAATCCTCATGTCATTTTCTGTCAATATCATGCAGCTTAATGAGAACTGCAGCAAACAGAATGGCTCAAGCAGTCTTATTGCAGTTTCCACAATTTTTTCATTTGTGGAGGTTTTAAAATAAATCACACCAGTAAATGCAACAAGGGGGTTTGATCATCCCAAGGCTTGTCAGTGTGACAAGTGAAAATGAATGAGATAGAAGCGAGAGAAACACAGACAGAGTTAATAGTCGAGAAAAATCACATCTGTATTTGTGTGTGAAGGACTCACGTAGTACATGTTGTCATCCTCATTGTAAGCCAGTTTGACAACACCGTAGGAGCCCTGGGCCGGAAATAAGTAAAAGAGAATAAAAGTCAATAAAGAGAGACTGAGCAGCTGCCAATTCTTCATGTGGAAAAAAAAAATCACACTTTGTGCAATGCAAACTAATAAATACAAATACACAAACACACACACACACACACACACACACACACACACACACACACACACACACACACACTCTGGAAATGTGTGGGCTGACAGTGTGCACTGAATGAGTACCAGCTGCTTCAAAGTGAGAACAGAGAAATTCAAATCATCGCTCCCTCTCCCTTTCATTTTTGATTTCAGGCTAATTAAGGAAACTGGATCTGGTTTATGCTATCAAGCTCCCATGCCCACACACAGGAAATTCAGGAGAAAAACTAGGCCCAATTAGAAGCCTGTGTGCACAAATGCAATGCCCCAAAAACAAACACAGTGAGAGGGCGGTATGGTGTGGCGGGGGGGCAGGCTCAGTTCCTGCTGCGGGAGCAGATTGGCGAGGCAGCACAGAGCTCAGAGATGATCTGATAACAGGAGCCTCTCCAACAATCCTGAAAGGCTCTAATTGTATCCACTGAACACAAAACTAAGCACATTAACATGTCTACATACATGCAGAAATTCATAGACAGGCATGTTCTGTCTTATTAAACCCACAATCTAAAACAAGCATGCAAGTACACACATCCACACACATCCACTAAGCCTCGCACAACCCTTAGAGAGCGCTATTTATACCAGCCTCTCATCCATCTTCCAACTCTCCCATGGCCTGGTAGTTTACACAGAGTTTGGAAAATGAGGACAGGCGGCAGAGAGGGATATCAGAGACTGTTACTGTGTGTCCTTGATGATCAGCGCCGCTTGACAGACGTGCAGTAGGTGTAAGGGAGAAGAAATTGGAAGAGTCAGTGAAAAGGGAGCAATCAGTGATGTATCTGTGATGGTACCTTTCCAATCTCATCTTTCAGCTTGTACTGGTTGAGTTGAACACAGTCCTTGAAGAGAGAGAGAGAGAGAGGCGAGAGAAGAAGAAAATGGGTTCTTTTCAAATGAAATCACGAGATATTTTAGCAGTTACATACTCTAGATATCACAAGCATTCTTACAAAATGACAAAATTCTTTTCATTAAACATCCCTTAAAAAATATGTTTCTTTTTGACATTTTCAAATTGAACAGAAACTCAAAAATGCAGTGTTTTTCACATCAATGTTTAATCAATATTTTCTTTGGTTGACAGCTTGTCAGTATTACAACAATATCACAATCCCAGGTCAGTTTGTCATGTTCTGAGATGAATTTGAAGTAAAAGCTCTCCCAATCGGGATGAATTCAGGTTTGCAGTTAATCTCATCATAGGTAAATACATCTAAAATCAAAGTATTTTAGCTCAATTTTGGCACCAATCCTGCCTGCATGCCTGAGATTTGAAGACTAGTTAGTGCATGTTGTTTATTTTGCAATCTTTAAAAGGTTCACTTTACCTTCATTTGTATGGTGAATGTTTCCAACCAGCATAAGTGGGAATCCGTCCCGCTACAAGGCATTAATACTTAATATAATAACTATATACAAATAGCCAATCTTCTCACTGATGGGCACATTTAATCACTGTTTCATAACGAGTTAAAAGTTCCTTGTAGGTTGCTTGCTTGTTGGTCTCTACATTATTAAAAGTGCCAAAAATGATGATAGAGAATTCAGAGGTATTACAAAGATAAACAGCATCAAACAACATTAACTATGCGTAACCAAAACAGGCTAAACAATTCAACAACCAGGCCACAACTTGCTGGCTGCATCTGATTGGACGAAAGCCACTACTGGGCTGACTGCTGTGGGATAGTAAACCGGAACAACATGGCAGCTTGTTTGGAAACTTGTCTTATTTCACAACAATTATTCACTGAAATTAGTTTCAACAAACGCAGTTGCTGAATCTGTCTTTATTTTAACTCAACAATGTTTCGTTTTGAGGTTTATAGTAGCCATGTGCATGTGTGGGAAGTGTAGAAACGGCGTTGCATTTCTTGCTAAAACCCACCATACTCTGCCTCTGATTGGTTGCCTGCGTTGGCTGGGTTTAGGCAAGAGGAGTATGACTGCTTAGGGTTAGGGTAAGAATCGAAATCAGAGCAGAGAAGGACAGTCTTGTCAAGAAAAGCAGTTTGTAAATATATATATACATACACATATATACATACATATACATATATATACATATACATATATATATACATATATACGTATATATACATATATATGTATAGATACATATATACATATACGTATATATATATATATATATAAAAAAATATATATATACACGTATGTATATATACGTATATATGTGTATATATGTATATGTATATATCTGTATATATGTTTTTTATACATATTAATCATTTCATATATATAT
>CAEMYA010000179.1:5009799-5025455 GCA_903131615.1 Diplodus sargus | reverse complement strand
TATATATATATATATATATATAGTATTTTTGTTAATGTACTGATTTCAGATCTTAGTCAGGTATCGGAATTGATATCAGGAAGTAAAAAATGGTATTGGAGCATAAGCCGAACGGTGGTTAATTTCTCTGGTGGTTTGGTTTAATCAATAATTGTCTGGACAGCCGGATTGGCAACAGCATCCGAAAATCAACAAAGCATTCCTGACAGCCAGTTTCTGTTTCTGTTAATATTTCTGTGTCAACAGCCACTGTTTGGAAAGTGATTCCATGAAACAACAAACTACTATTCGCTGAGCACTCATAAGCTACTTGGACATAACTTTGACACTGACTCACGAATCAACAATCTGTTTAAGTTACGTCACCTACCTCTCACCCCAAATTAGACATCCCTCCTTGCTAGACAGCCTTGCTCAGTTAATGCAAAACACTTAAGTTACCAAAAAGGCCTCCGACCTCGCTGGGCTGACACAGCGTAGCCCCCCATGTCTCTTTGGTTCCAAGATAAAGACATTGTATATCAAGGATGACTGACCTGGTGGTTAAGGCTCTAAACCTCCCTGGTTATCACAGCAACTAGAGAAAGAACAAGCAGATCGACTTGAGCCTTGTGAAACACCAACAGATGCTGCCCCTCTCCAGATGCTGTACTGTGCCTCTTATCATAACAGAAGTCACATGACCTGCTCTTCGCTATCGGCGCAGGAGAGGGAGGGGGAGTGAGGACTTATCAGAGCTTGCAGGGGGTCCATGCCATGTACAGCATTAATAACAACACATACACAGTCCAGCAGACATTCAAGTACAACACAGGGCCATCTGGAGCAGAGGAGGATCCCGAGCTTCATTAAAAGATCAACAGGGCAGCCCTGTCAGTGATCAGCGGAGCCGCGAAAGAGATAAGCCCCTGTAAATGGAGGGATGAGCGTCGTCGACCAACTTCGCTGCAGCGTTATCACACAATCAAAGCCGAGTATTACTGAGAGTATGAAAAATTTCACTCCAAACCACAACAAAACTTGGCATTGTTGAGAAATTATCTTTTAAACTGTCGACCCATTACCACCCCTGACCTAGGGCTGCAACTTATGATTATTTTCTTGATTTATACATTAGTTGTTTGGTCCATAAAATGTCAGAAAACGGTGGAATATGTCAGTATGTGTTTCCTAAAGACCGACAGACGACCTCGAATGTTTTGTTTTGTCTAAAAAGCCATAGCTATTCAGTTTACTGTCATAGAAGAGTAAATGAACCACAAAATATTCACAGTTAAGAAGCTGGAATCAGAGAATTTGGACTTTTGAAGGATTAATCGTTAAAAAAAAAAAGCTGGTAATTTATTAGTAAGTTGACAGCTAATCGATTAATAGTTGGAGCTCAACGCCGAACCAACCACAAAAACACAGTCAATATGAGGAGTCAGTTATTTTCTGTCAGAAAACCGTGAAAAACAGAACCCAAAGGGATGTCTTCAAATGGATAATTTTCCCTGACTTAATTATCAAAATCACAACACTGACAAACAGTGTAAATGAACACAGCTTCACAATTATCATCTAATCATAAGTAATTAATGATGTATGAAATATGTTGGATGTTGTTCCATTAGAAAACCACTCACATGGTTTATGTTGGATGCATTAGGAGACAGAAAAACAGACAAAGTAGACATCAATTTACTTGAATGTTGAACTAAATAAAACAGAATAATGACTTCATTGTAATTACGGAGCTCCCATCTGTAGCTATTCAACTGCTGGCCTAACAAAATGCAACCCATATGGAGACTACTGAATGACTGGGTGTAACAACATAAGTTAGTACAGAATGTCTTTTTGGGTTTTATAAATGACAGACTCGTTGTATCTTAATTAAAAAAATATATCTCATAGTCTGGTATTCTAGAATTTTGCATTTCATTTAATACATGTGATAAGCAAGTACTGTAATTTGTAAGATTTTTAATATCATTTTAATTTCAATTTTTATTGTATTTTAAGTATATCTGAGTACGACTCCGATAATCTATAAACAGAATGACTAACATACACAAATTAGGAAAAAGTACACAACTTTGTCAAAAGAGACCATTTGTAGGAAGCTTTCATGCCAATAAGCAGACTTACAGTTCACTTGATCACCAGCACAAAGAAAAGGAGGATGCTTCACACCCATTTCAAGTATGACATGAAGTCTGTTTGCATGATGAGGATGTGAGCGTTCGTTTTAAACCCTCAAAATACTGAAAAGGAAACACGAGGGGAACCCACGGCCGATACCATCTCGTGCGGAGGACATGCTGATGCAACTTTGGATTCTTAAAAAGCTCTACAACGTTACATAATACCGATGGAAACAAAACATACTTTCCATTGGATTTGACAGCCGCTTAAACTTACTTTGAACAAAGGCATTACACGTCAGAACAATTAAAACATTAGACCAAGCGGCTTTATTTACAATTACATCCCATTCCTACGTTAACTGACAAGCACACATTACCGTTAGACAGCCGTCTAATACCGTTATACTGCTGTGTGCACTTGACATGATGATGATTTAGCTTTCCTAGTGCAGTAAAAGCTCACTTGTTCTCACAATGAAGAGCTGCCACGTTGGCTGGACACAATAAAACCATTAAGCACCTTTCACTAATAACTATAACGAGTGGTGAACGAGTGTTAAACCGTCGACTGAGGGACCCATTAAGCTAACTTGGCTGTGAGCGTCAAAGCCAAACAGCTCAGCTAGCGTTAGCAGCTGCTCCATCTGTCAAAGATACAGATGTTGTTGGGCAGGAGTCAAGGATGCTAATGCCCACTACAACGCTTCAGAAGACAGCAAAACCCACATAGTGTTTGTAAATTTTTTTTAAAAAAAATCACCTTACCTCAATGTGTTACTCAAGCCCACAAGTCGCAAATGTAAAGGTTGCTTGTGTTTCTTCGTCTGCGGTGTAAGAAGCGCCTGTTATACGACAGCTAGCTAGCTGTGACACGAACAGAGGGGGAATGTAACGTTAGCAGACTGACAGCCGAGGCTGTGATGGACCAATCCAGCTGAGCACACAGGTCCCGTGCTTCACATGGAGGAAGTGTTGGGGAAGTGGCCACTGTGCTAATTTACCGTTATGAGTTGCAGCGACGTGTTTCACAAATACATAAAAAAAAAAAAAAAACCCTCACTCACATCCGCGGAGGGGGTGTTGGCTACCTTTTGTTCTCCTTGTCGTTTAACTCACGACATCAAAATAAAGGACTTCACGGTTCTTCATGCTACAAACAGCTGTTTGGCTCCACCCTGTGGTGAAGCAAGTGTTGCACCCAGGAATTTTTTGCCTTTTTGGTACCTTTTCTAACCTTCAGTTAGAATTCTCATTTTGAACAGAATAACCAGACTTTGAATCTGTCATACATATCTTATCAGGACACCACCCCATACTGTCATATTGTTCAAGCTGAAGATGCAGTGAGTTGTATTTTTATACTAATGTTTGGCGTCATACAGGCATGGCAAATTTACATTACTTAATATCTGAAAAACCTGTGCAAAGCCCAGATCAGTAATGGACAAATCCCCCTGACAGAGACTAAAGTCTAGAACTGGTATCAGCAAACCGTGTTGGAAAAAGCACCCTGAAGTCATACTTTAATATTGTGCCATTACTACTGTCATAAAGCCACCCATACAAATTGTGCTGGAGTAAAAGACTTTATGCATTTGATAATAATTGTACTTTATATATTTATGACCATCCAATTGTTTTTTTTAAATGAGACCATTTTTAATGTGCGGCTATGGCTCTGATTGAATGTGCACTCTGGAAAGCATCTACAAAGACTGTTAGTCTTAACAAATTAAAGTATTGATGTAAACCGCAAAGTGTTAGTACATTTAGTCTAACGTGGAAGTAAAAAGTAAGAAAATGGAAACACCCAGGAAATGTTTGCATGGCTCCAAATTCTAGATCTGGGAACCTGCCACTTCCCAGCAGTATCCCACACACCTGCAAGTTAAACTTATCCAGTGATTCACTGCACAAGCGTCTATAAACCTCCAAGCACATGCGAAAGATACAGAAACAAATTTCTGCTTCGGAAGAGGAGTAATTTGTGTAACTGGTGCCTCCTGCCAATCACATCTTTCCACCATTTTATTTGTAAGGCTAGAATACTTACTTAAATATGTCTTAAATACAAGACATCCATCTGTGTAAAATCAAACTGGAGCAGGGTGGATGCTGTGAACCAAGGTGATCAAATGAAAAGTAACCATCTTAATGATAAAATGAATCTGGCTGTAAGTGAGGGGGGGACAAATAGAAAGAGGTCTCAAGGAACATCTCAGTTAAGTCAACCAGAGTACAGGACACATCAAATTGAAATATGTTTATTTTCATAAAAAAATGAAATTAAAGTATCCCGATGCAAAAAAACAGGACTGCAAATAATATCCAATCCAAAGACAATTTAAAAACAAAAAAAAGACTATACAACTCAACAATCTTAACAAAGCCAGAGCAGTTATCGCCTCTTCTGGAAGATGTTGCCTCTCCCCATTCCACCACGGCCCCGCCCCCTTGCAGCCACTGCAGAGAAAAACAAGGAAAAAGACAACACATTTCAGAAAAAAAAAGGTCTGAATAAAATAAAGCCAGGGTTTCTCATAAATCAGGGTAAATTATATTAGAATTACAGTTCATAGAAACACTTATTGGTTGACTGATATAGAGATACTGCGGATAAATGATCCACAATGTAAATGAAAATATACAGGCACATGCAGGTTATGGTGTAGTAAAGAATCCCAGTATGAATGCCACCGTTCACTTGTTACCCATGGGACAAACTACTGGCAGCATCGTAAAAATGAATTCAACACACAAACAATGCCAAAAATTCAAAATGAATCAATGACTTAAACCTGGGATAAGACTGTCTGACTGAATCCATTTAATCACTTTTTACATTCGTTTGTTATTGTATCCACACTATATTAAGGTAAGGGCATGTGAAACCTTAATTAAAGCCATGTTGCGGCTCTTCGTTGTCTTTTTCCAGGATGACACCCACAATCATTGTAAAAAACACATATAGCTCCCTAAAATAATCCAAAATACCGTTCATAAAACACCAACTCACCTTGTGCTTTGAGAATAGCTGCTTTTCCCCTTCCTGCGCCCGATCCCTGGTTCTTGTTTTTCATACTCTTCAACATAGGAGCATTCTTTAACATGTCCGGTAAAATCAGGAAGCGGATCTTGCTGCCACGGATGTAGACTTGCTCCAATTGTGCCACCCGGCCATCACGATATGTCACTGTTATGTTTGACATCTGTGGGGACAGAAAACAATGTCTAAGTTTAGCTACACAGTCATTTAAAATCAGACCGTTGCATGACATTCCTTTCAGTGTTAAATGGTCACATGAAATTCTTACTTAATTCCTAACTACAGCTAACCAGGGCAATGCAAGCAGCCCCAATGGGTTGGGATGGTTTCAACACTGTGCTGCTTTCATTTATTTTCAACTAACGGAGGGACTGATTCACAATGTTGGGACTCAAGGAGCTTGTGTGTCTTGCAAACCTTTACTTGGGGAAAAAAAAAGCATTATTGTCCATTTGTATACCATCTGTCAGTTGGTGACAAACCCTCACAAATGTACATTGCACTTTCAAAACGTATTCATCTTTGGAAACATCTGATGAAATACAGAAATAACATGTATATCGATAAACACAACATTTAAAGATGGATCCATACATCGCAACACACACTGCCTATTCAATTTGGAGTATTTATTTCCGATGTCGGCTACTTCTCCTGTAATCCACACAAGGATAAAAGCAGGGGAAATCAATTGTAGTTTAGAGGAAATTCTAGTTAGGATGATTGTCCATTTTTTTAAAATCAGTCTGTGCATTGCATTTATGTCTTTCTTAACACCACGTATGATTATTCAAAACAGACTGAATTCAGTGCATTTAAGAAGTTCGGCATACCGACAATGTCACTAGGACATAACCATTTCATATCGAACATGATAAGGCAAGTCAATCAAAAAAGAAACTGCAGAAATAATGCTACAAGAAGGATGTTCATTTATCAGTAAGTACCAACCTGGCAATTCATGTTGTCCTCAGCCTCAATCAGCTTTCCCCTGTACACCTCTCCAGTGTTGGTCTCACAGGTCACAATGTGTCCCTCTGCTTCATGCAGGACCTTGATTGGTACGCCGATGGACATGTTTCAACTGTCTTCCTGAAAAACAAAATGTATTGTGGGTAATGTTGTAGTGTGCGGTCCAGTGATACATGAATATCTGCAAAATTTTCGTATACTGGGGTAAAATCAGATCCCTGGTTTTTGATATCATATCGTCCTATCTATGCAATTTAAACTTCAGCTAAACAATGAAGTGGGTCAGTCTAAATCCTTGTGTTAAGTGTATCCACTCCTTGCACTAACCTCGTCTACAATGGTCTGAACTAGCCCTGGTAGGATTCTGATACTTAACCGTAATAATGTGGAGCGTAATTATACATTTAAAACATTAACTTAAGCTCACAGAAAGTATCACTGACTTTAAGCAGGATAGTGCAAGAATGCGAAGTGCTGTGACTGGTTATGAGAAAACTGTAACTGTAAAAGCAGTGAATCACAACGGCTAAGCTAGCTAGGTTAGCTACATTAGCCAACTAGCTAACGTAAGTGTTCCTTGAATTTACAATATTGCAACATTACCTACGAAGAGTTATATAGAAATGCAATGTTTTGAGGTACTTACTGTTGCAAACTATCATAAATTACCTAAAAAGTCAATATCACTTCGACATTTGATTATTTATCGAAGTAGGAACTTTGAGTTCGGCAAATAGACGGAACCATGTCGGTATTTGGATGAATGAGCGCTTACAAACAACAAAAACAAACACCACTGTTGTGTAGAATACATGAGAATACGATTTAAACACATGTGTGATTATAATTACCTTAATTCCGTCGTGGAAAACGATTTCTTTGTTTTTGTTTCTTCCTTCTCGGCGACTCTGCAACGTGCGTCTGTCGCTTTCGCGTACCTTTTGGAGCCTTTTTCCGCCTACCCACAATGCAACAGCGGGTCAACGGAGTGTTTCCGGTGACATCCCGCGTTGCACTGTGGGACTTGCATTTCTTAGCTAAGGTTTCCGATTTCTGAAAAATAAAATAACATTTTCTATGTCTATATTTTTACTGGTTTGTTAAATGTGTGTTTTCCCAGAAGATTGGAGTTTTGTTTGCCTGAGCCCGACCTTTTCTGGCTTCTAAATAAAAATCAGCATTCTGATTATGAGAGCTAAACATGTTTTTGTATTTATGTATTTATTCAGAATGGGATCAAACATAAAGCTTCAAGAGTTTGTGTAGTCTATGCATATATATTTACTCACTCATTATTTCACCCCAGTGTTGTATCTCACTGAAACAAGGTCTGTTTACTAGATATTAATATGTTGTGCGATATGTTGTGCGTCTCCACGGCATCAGCCTGTAAGAGAACGCAGAGAGAATCAGACATTGCTTCCAAAGAAAAAATGTTATGAAGTCTCTAATGTTTGTTGTTCTAAAATAAAAGGAAAAGGTGTGTGCCTATGCCCATATATCAGTTTATGATTGAATGACATGCTATAAAGAGGCAGGCTGAAATGTTTTATGTTAGGACTTCATGAAGCCTGCTGGAGCCTTGCATTTGAATACAAGAGAGATATATAAGGTACATTCATGTATCATCAACAGTGTCTTGTTTATTTGTGGTTTTGTTTTGTTTTTTATTTTCAATAAATTACTCAGATTTGAATCACTCATAATAAAGTAATGTCCATAAACCTCATCTCATGCTTATCAAAATAACCGGGAAAAACAAATCATTCAAATGAAATGGTTTCATCCAAACTACAAATGGCAATATACAACTCATATGAATAGTTTTTGAATACACAGACATGAGCTAGATACATACCCATGTCTCTGCCGTTGCTTCAAGGCACGTAAATGTAGCATAATGCAGGTCTTTCTCCGCAATGGAAGGGCTTTTTAATGAGGGGCGAGAAAGCATTATGGCATAATAAAAGACATCATCAAACGAACCTCCATTTGATTTCCATTGCATTAGGCTCATTGACTGGCGTCAGCAGCCAGGTTACTCTGTAAACACCTCTTGCTGAGTAGTCTGTAGTCATGTGTACTTTATGTGTGCGTAAATGTGTGTTTTTTTTATGTTGTCTATTTGACTCTAAAAGTAGCCACACTACAGGCAGATGGAGTGATATTTGAATAGGTCAACAACAAGCTCTTTGTTTTGGATGGTTGGTAACCAGACTGTATACATCAGGAGCCTTTGACACTTTTGTCATATGGCTGATGAACCAGCAATGGACATGCGTTGCCTGGCAGTTATCACATAACTGATCAAACTAACGACATCAAATGTTCTGTCGCTATCCATCACTTTGA
The DNA here is from genome assembly GCA_903131615.1 of Diplodus sargus. Taxonomy (NCBI): domain Eukaryota; kingdom Metazoa; phylum Chordata; class Actinopteri; order Spariformes; family Sparidae; genus Diplodus; species Diplodus sargus. The sequence goes on along the minus strand of CAEMYA010000179.1, from coordinate 5,016,956 downwards.
AAAATGACTTTTTAACAGAGCTTTGCACAAGGGATGTTACACAACTTAAGCTTGATTTCAAACAACGTGTTTTCCCCAAGTTGTCAGGGAGGACTGTATATGGCTTATTCAGACCATTACTTTTTCAGTCCTTATTTGTTTCTTCTTTAACAGTTTGTTCTGGTAGGTTCATGGCAAAACTGTTAAATCGTTTGGTTTTGCAGCAGAAAGTGAGCTTGGCTCATGAAAAACAGCCAACAAATATGTATTTAAGACGTTTTTAATTCTCCAGTGAGTAAAAACAATACACATGAGCATTACATAAGTTGACTTGGTGCAACATTATCAAAAAAAAATGAAGTTCAAGCATTTAAAAAGTTTGACGTTTCTTAAAAAAGCATTGCAAGATATGGTACAGTTGAGAAAGCACTGTTTTCTGCACATTAAGATACTCACTGTTGAAATAGACCCTATTCACACGGCAGTCATTTTCCTCTGATGTCATACTCTGGTTAGGAGGATCAATTTGCTGGCATAATGTTATGCTGCTGTGTCGAGTTGAATAAAGATAGGGAATCAGCAAAGGCAATGGAAAGTGAACTCTGAAGGGACGTCCGACCATATTTCAAGGTAAAACAACATATTGTATTCATATGTTAGCATTCCATCGCTTCCTATCAAACGGAACCATTTGATTACATTCAGTGTGTTTCATTTCTAGGCGTAAATAAATATGTCCAAGATGTTGTCTGATATGTTAGAATTAATTAACATATTTCCCACTGTATCATGTTACCCAATCAAGTTGCATGTTAGCTAGGAAGTGGTCGAATCCTACCGTTAGCTGTTGTCTAACAAAAGCTAATGGATTGTCAAATGTTGTTTGGCCTTGAAACATAAACGATGTCCTTCCAGATTTTCACTTTTGTTGGCTTTTCTGTTGCTGATCAGTTAGGAAGTGACGAGATGATACATTTGTCTGACTCCCTGCGTTTGAATGACCCGGAACAGGGCAGTATAACATTTGAGCTTCCCACCCTGACTGCGATGTCAGAGGAAACTGCCCGCAGTGCGAATGTGATCTATCGCATGCAACCTTTAGACGGACAAATGTTTTGGAAAGAGAGTACATGGCGGTAGATGTTACAATACTGCATGGCAAGAGAGCATTTTAAACACCCACCGGCCTGGCAATCAGGTTTTGTGACTTCAGAAAGAGAGACATTTGCCGTTGGCGTTGATTTGTTGAAGCTTCATTAATCATTCTTCATACAGTATTGTCATGTTTGCAAGCTGCTATGTTTTATGGCATTAGAAATATGTATCATATACCTAAATGCTTTTTGTCACGAGACTTCTGTGAGCTCTGTCTGTTTTGTTGAGAGAGCCTGAACATTCACAAAAGTGATGCAGCTCCCACTGTCTTTCACCTCCAAAACATCTGTCGTTCCTCCCAGGTATGTGACCGACTCTGCTCCATCCTGAGTAGCAAGTCCCATGATGCACGGCTGCTGCTGCTGCTGCATTGCCGGAAGCCTGCTCCCCTTGATTTGGTGTCCGTTGGGTATGGAGCCACTTGGTGCATCAACTGTCTTTGATGTCCAACGGCAAGAGGTTTCATGGGTAGTAGTTGGAGGAGTCCTGTCAGGGCTGGGGTCCAGGACGTAGCTATTCACGATGGTGCCACAGGATGAACCCTCTTTACTGGTGTGGGAGGAACTCTGCATGATACTGCTGCTCCGAACGCTTCTGCTATCGCTGCTCCCACCACGCCCATCCCTCCGCCCTAGGATGTGCTGATTCATGATCCTGCGAAAGGTCTGTCTGAACTCCCGAATTCGATAAGCGTAGATTAAAGGATTCACAACAGAATTAGCATGGGAGAGGATGATGGTAATGTTCATCACCCAGATATGTGAGCGCTGGCAGTCCTCACACAGGTAGTGGAAACAGTTGACGATGTGAAGTGGAAGCCAGCACAGAGCAAACAAACCCACAATGATGGCCAGCGATTTGGCGGCGTGCACCTCCTTCTGCAGGGTCGAACGCGATGCGGTCGACGATGAGGTTATTTCTCCGGGAGCGGGAGCGTGTGCAACTTTGAGCCCCATCAGTCGGAGTTGGCGCCGTGCGGCCATGAAGATGTGGGCATAGATCAGCAGCATGAGCAACAAGGGCACCAGGACACAGCCAAAGAAATTGAAATAGACCATATAGTCCATGTTAACCACTTCCTCAAACAGGCACTCCGTCAGGCCTTCGGGGCAGCTGCTGTTGTTGCTGGTGTTGCTGGTGGTGTTCAAACCTGTGCAACAGAACCACAGGTGAGTCATTGCCAGTTTTATCTTTGATGTCAAACAAGCAGACTGAGGAAAGAATTCTTGCCTGGTGCCAGACCTTTGAATCCGTCCACTCCGCAGAGTCGACTGATTCATCTGGACTGTGACATGAAAAAACAAGTTTCTTGGTCAGAAAAACGATCAAACCAGTGAGCGCAACAGGGGGAACTAACGATTATCAAACCAGCAGCGTTGTCAAGCTGTGCGTCGGAACCAAGTAGGTGACCACTACAGGCACAATGAATGCCGCTTCCCAATGTTGCCCCAACATCATAGGTTGTTTTTACCTCATTCTGCTCCCCCATTCAAACCCCGTCAGAACCATAATGTTGGCATAGCTCCGCATCAGTGCATACTTATTATTAGGGGTGGGCAAAAATATCGATACAGCAATATATTGCGATACTTTGCTGCCCAATACAATATCGATTTTTTAACTCCAAATATCGATATATCGTCGAAGAGCGACTCTGCTGTGCGGCGGGTGTATTTCTGTAGTAGAGAGAGTGGCTGAGGTCTTTGCAAAATGGATGGCGAGTTAGCAACGCCTCCGCAATTTAAAGTTGACGTTTGGAAGCACTTTGGCTTCAAAGTAAAGAGAGATAGCAAGAACAACGAGCTGGACAAAGAGAATATTTCTGCCCGGAAATTTCATGGGAATTAATAAAATGGAGAGGCTGTTTTGACTCAATATGTCCTCTGATCAATATCATCTGATGTACATATACAGGTACTTGTGTTTCCATCTTTATTTATATCGCAATATCGTGATATCGTGTTACGTATCGTATCATGACCAAAGTATCGTGATACGTAATGTATTGTGAGGTTCTTGCCAATACCCACCCCCAACTTACATTAAACTATATTCAGGTGGATGAGTTGGTTTGTAACGATCCTTGACAGAAAATCAAATCCCCCTCCCCTACAGTTATCGATTAGAGTTGATGAAATGTTGACGACAAAAACAAGTTGACAATTCAGTTTGACATCAGGAAAGAAGGAATTCTACGTGGTAAAACATTTGACATGCCACTATGGTGTGGCACTGTGCATGGTTTGTGTTTCAGGCTTGGTCTCAGCTTTTCAGTAAGAACCACTTAGCTTAATCAAAGCCAATGTGTACATGCGGGATGCATTTCCTCCGACCGTCAATACTGAAATTAATTTGAGCACTTATCTCTAGAAATGCAACACCAATTCATTTCCCATGTTTCCCGTTCACAGGACTGCCAACTTTGAAAATGGCTGTTCTGGTAAGAGGATGGTGAGGCTTAAAGGAGGGTTTGTTTGGAGAGGTGTTTCCTTGACTGTTGCCGTTTCTAATCATTCAGATTTTCCAGCTTAAAAGACAACTCACGGTGAAACAAATGTAAACCAAAACTCAGCACATGTCGCTTTTTGTTGTTGTCCCACAGAATTTGGTAAAAACTTGTGGATGCATATAAATCTCCCACCTCTGTGCCAGCCCAGCATGGGTGTGAGGCCGATGCCAACTGAGAGAACCCAACACAGTGCGATGATGCCCTTTGCCCTCGTCCCTGTCACCAGGCTGTTGTACCTGAAATGTTGAGCAGAGCACAATAAAACTTTAGGACTAGTTGTTTTATCTAACCTCTGTAATGCACTCCCTCCAAGGAAAGCACAGGATTTGGTGATTGAAACAAGGAGACATCGGCTGTGCATTCAAGCTTAAATGCTGCATTTATTAACGAGCCATAGTGAGATTTAAATCGCTCCGCTGAAGTCTATCATTGCGCTACTTGCTTTTAAATACACTGCGTCTAACTTCACTCAGATTTTGCAAATGCCTAGAAACAGCTCGACTGTTTCGATCCGTTTGGCTGAGAAAAAGTACCGATTTGTAACGGCATCCTTCCGTCAACGCTAGAAAGCGGTGGAGTGTGAAATCTTGCTGCATGACTCAGTTGAGTGTGTGCGCATAAATCTGCAATAAAGGGGATTTCCTTCCTATGTTGTGATTTACCAGCAGCTCTCCTCCCTCAGTTTCTTCTTCTTTTTCTTCTTCTTCTACTGATGTTAACTAAAAGATCTTAACAATTTGTTATCCAGTCATATAAGAGCTTCTGAGCAATGCAGTGACATACAAAATGAGGATTTGAAATCCTCATACTCATAATTGGAGTTAGAGGTGGAGGCTTTGCTGTCCACTGTATTGACGGCTTGTAACTTAACTCAAGCTTGGGGCAGGATTCAGCTAAATATTGGCTAAATACCACGCCTGTCGACATAGGTTAGGAAATGTATTTTGCAGTGCAAACAATGATAAGATTACGTTGACTTAAATATGCAATAACTTTGTGATACTATGTCAAAGTTAACTTTTCGGGGGTCCATTTCTACCAAACTGAGACGAGGACTTTCAAAAATCAACAGTTTTCTTGGTTTCTGGACTCACACAACTGGACCTGACCTGCAGTGTTTTGTTGGCGGTATTATTATTCACATTGCTCTGGGCAGACACAAGGAATGCACAGATCTGGCTAGAGGAACAAAAATAGAGAATCAGCACGAATAGCTATACTATTCTTGGTAACATTGCCTCACTTACAGCCAATGTCCCATGTGACCGAGCCCTTTCATGACCACGGTGGCAGCCAATAGGCTATATAAAGCTCCCTAAAACTCTGTTGAATTATTAGCTCTGCGGCCTTCGGTTTGCCGGGATTGTGGCCCCAGCGTGAGCAGCCCGCAAACACACACAGAGGAGCTGTTATGCAACCGCTTATGCAAATGCGTCACCTGCTGTGGCTTACTAGGTGAAATATCCTCGCATGACGGGGGTAAAGAATGCAGCTGTGACTAAACAATGGCAGCTTTGGTTACACATATGTGAACAATATGAGTCAATAGTGTGTCAAAACACCTGTTGCAGGAAACTGTGTACTGAACAAAAAAGGAAGAACAAGCGACAATTAGGGAGGCATTTAAACTTTGCATTGATTTATGAGGATGAACGTGATCAAAGCCTTCAGCAGGTTTAATTCCCCCAGCAACAAACAAACTGTAACCCAATAAAGGCCGTGGTGTCATACATCTATGTCTGCCCACAGCCGGCCTGATTAGCCCTTATTGAATAAGATCTGTCTGTAATTCAATGTGTTTTGCTACTGGATATCAAGCCGCTCACGTTTAATGGTTTAGCCACGCTCTCCCTACTTGAGTACCACGTGCGAAGAGAGCGCCACATTCGATATGGAAGTGTGATGTGTGAGAGGCGGCTACGGAAGCCCCGAGAGGAAAGTAGAAAAAAAGATTCTGGTGACCATTATGAAAAAAATGTGTTTCCTCTCCTATGTTTATGACTCAGGAACAAGTCAAAGGCAGAGTTTTTTTGTTTTTTTAAAAAATCTTTTCTAAAGTTCTTTAAGTTTTTTTTTTAAAAAAAAACGCAAGGAGTTGCGCAAGGTGTAAAAAAACAAGTTTTGGAGTTTCTTTCTTTCTTTCTTTCTTTCTTTCTTGTATTTTTTAGTATCTTTTTTTTAAATTTCCCTTTTCCATAGCAGAACATTCCATGACATTGACCTCCTAATTAAAAAAAATCTAAAAAATCTAAATTGGAGTATTAAATATATCAACAAATACATTAAAATAGAAATAATAGAAAATGAAATAAAATTATAGAGCAACATCTCTGTGTGCACACTAAACTAAACTAAAGTAATATATATTATTATATACTGTGTGCTTGGAAAAATGAAAATAATCCCCACAAAAACTTCTCTCCACAAATTAAACATTTCTTTTTTTCTTTTTTTAAAAAAAGAATTTAGAAAAATCTACTTTGCAAATGACTTTTTTCATCTTAGATCATGAACAAATAAGAGAATACAAAACATGGGACATAGTTCATTAAGTCACAGCATAATTTGAAAGTCTGAAAAGTCAAGTGATTTTAGTTAAAGCTGTTTCAGTTTTCAGTTCGGCTGATGCCACCTTCTTGTTTCCCCTCACCTGAGCGGGTTCTTGATGGCGATGTAGCGGTCCACGGCGATGGCCAGCAGGCTGAAGATGGAGCTCTGGGTGAGTATGAGGACGAAGCAGGCGATGAACAGGCAGCCGAAGAAGTTGGCGCAGAAGCCGGTGCTGATGTGAGAAAACGTCACATTCGCACATTTTAAATCTGAATTTCTGAATAAAAAAGAAGATGATCAAGACATTTAATAAATTACACAACAAATGTAATGATACCTGATGGTGATGGCGAAGGGAATTGCCAGCAGCCCCACGGCGATATCCGCCACCGCCAGTGACACCACAAAGAAGTTGGTGATGCTCTGCAGGTTGGAGTTGAGGCAGACGGCCCAGCACACCAGGATGTTCCCAGCCACAGCCAGGCAGGCAATCACCAGCTCCAGGCCAATGTAGACCAGCTGTTCATTCTTCTGCATGGTTGTTTTTTCCTCCTTCTTGCTTTCTTTGCGCTTTCATCCCACACGCTCAGCTGCTCGATGTGTTTTCAGACACGATAACTGCTCGCCAAACCGCATGGCGCGTCTCAAGGGAAGAGTGATTGTGTCACCAGAGGACGGCCAAGGCAGGAAGTTCCCACCACAAACATGGCTCTTGTGATGCCTGACTTCACTTTCACCTTTAACTGTCACACACACACACACACACCAGCCCGTCACTCTTCCTTTTTGTCTCCTTTCACGTTCGGCTTGGTGAACTTTTGTCACAGACGGCAGCAGAATATTGAGGAGGAAGCGTCTGGAAGTTTTGCCCGACGGCTGCCAAATTAAGAGCAGAGTGGGCTGGAGAGAGAGAGAGAGAGAGAGAGAGAGAGAGAGAGAGAGAGAGAGAGAGAGAGAGAGAGAG
>CAEMYA010000179.1:4969730-5003843 GCA_903131615.1 Diplodus sargus | reverse complement strand
CACACACACACACACACACACACACACACAGCTTACCAGTTATCCAGCCTGTGAAACACAACTTCATCCTCGAAGATGTCTGCCAAGTGTGACCAAGGATGTTTCAGCCCACCCATAAAAACCCCCACTGTGTCCTGCCAGATGGCATCCAGGATGAAAGCAGCGAGACTTCAGCCTGGACACCTTTACAAGTTTGGTCCTGCTCTCTGCAGCGTGAAACTGATGTTGTTGGCAGACTTTTCTGCCAGAAGTATACGGAGGGGTCAGAGCAAATATGTGCAACTTTCACCGAACAGCAGCATCTCATATCACTTCCTACAAAAGTTCCATACACTTACTTAAAGGAAACACCAAAAGCAAAAAGGTGAGACGAGTGTGTTGTGATTTCAGCAACAGACACCTGTGTGTGTGTGTGTGTGTGTGTGTGTGTTTTTGTCCACTCTTGTGAAGTACACCAAAAAAGACAAGCTTTATTTCAAGATACTGAAAACAACTGCGGGACGACCAAAGTCTTCAAAAATCCACCTTCCTGAGCATCATGAAGGTGGATGTGGGCGAGCATCATTTCTGAGAGCGTCTTCAGAGACCAGATGAACCTGCTACACCTGCTATGAACCAGCAGGAGTCAATGTGAGCCTTCTCTTCTCTGTCCCTGCTGTGGTGTGTGCACTTCAGTTGAATGTTGTAAAATAGGTCCAACACTTATGTCTTACCCACACAGCTACGTTTTGAGCTGTGCCCTTCCGAAACATGTGAAATGAAGCATAACTAAACTGTAAAAACTCAAAACATGAACAAGTATAAACATCATTATTATTATTATTAACAATAATTATTGTTGTTATTATGTATGTATTACAATCAAGAAACACACTAATCATTTAATATATATATTTATGTATATTTGAAGTGGCATTCTCCCAGCAAGGCCAGGAGTCTAGTGTGTCACTATTAAAGGGGCGCTACGTAGTTTTTGGAGAAGAAATCCAAACTTAGAATTTGAATATTTGCAGTATTAATGAGGTCAGAATACAAACTCAAGAAAAAAAAATTAAATTAAAAGGTCCAGAACACTGTTTTGAAGCGAGAAAGGTGGCAGGGTCCGCCACATGTAAACAAAGTAAAGCAGTATGAAAATGTGTTGTCCTTTCAGGTCAGTTTGTTTTGGCATAGAAAATCAAATCAGTCAATAAAGATCAGTCTCTTCTTATTAAAATGTCTTCCCCAAAATGAAATAGTGCGCCTTTAACTTGCAGATGAAGAATCACACTATATATAAACAACTGATTTCATTCATGTTGAATCCATCCTGTCTTATTTGTTTGCAGTCGGGGTTTCCTCAGCAGAAGACCGGACACATGACAGCCGACAGACTTCAGGAAATCAAACGTGTCATTTCTGTAGATACAAGGAGATTTTATTGAACATTTTTGTGTACAAACATAGGCTGCAAATGCCTTCCAAACATGTTTGCCCTCAGGATACAGTATTCCTTTTTTTTTTTCCTTTTTAAATTTTTTTTTTTTACAGTTCTACAAGCAGAACGGTGAATATTGAACAGGAACAAGAGTCCAAAAAAACTGAGGAAGGTAAAAAGAGAAAGTGTTTGTGGGTTGGTCGGCAAGTCTCATCCAGGGGCTTTTTACGTTACGTGTCGGAAAACGGAACAAAGCTGGCACATTTTCCACTCGATTTTCAGTGTCAGCTTGGCGTCGTAGAAGTGGCAGCAGAGGGTCATTTTAAAAAGTATTAACTATAGTCTGGAAACGTGGTGATCATTTGTAACTTTCATACAGAGCAATATGTTCCATATCTTCGGGCTACTCCACAGAAAAATGAGACCTTTTTGGGTTGGATCGACTTGTTCGTGTGCAGAACTGTGGGGGCTGCGGGTTATGGAAGGGGACATGCAGTTACACCGACAATCAAACAGACCAAACAATGCAGATTTTAGAGGCAACATAAGAGTCTTTTCCTCCTCTACCACACACTGACAGCTCGGCTTTTTCCCAAGGAGACTAGAGGGCGTACCGGCTCAGTCCTCAACAATCAGCGGACGCCACAATAAATAAAAACGGAAAGCGAATAATGTACTCTCTAGTATAATACATATTATACAACTTCCATGGAAAAGTAAGAGATCCACCTCTGCAAACTGGCAAGAACCTGCACCCGCTAAACAATCACAGTGGCCAGTCTGTTGTACGACACGAGTAACTACAGAGATGAGCCGATGACGCTGGGGGTAAGGGGGTTGGAGGACGTCTGAGGTTTCTGGGACAAGATAGTGACAAACTTTAGCAGGATGTTCCATAAAAAAAAAAAAAAACATTTTCCCAAAGAAAGCACACAGTTTTTTCCTAACATTAATTTAGCTTTAGACGATATCATATCATAAATAAACAGCTCCAGTACACCTTCTTACACCGAACAGGGGCAAAGCATAAATAAATAAGAATCAGAAAAGGCATTAAAGGGGGCTGAAACTTTAAGAGCTAAAACGAGCACGAGCGGCAACAGATTTTTTTTTTCTTCGCACCATAAAGACTGACTTTAGCGCAGTTTCCAATGACAGCATCACAGTCAGGTGAAGGTGGCGAGCAGAGCAAGGGGGAGGGGGGGCGTGTACGGATATGGGCTAAGACCATGCTTAAGTTTAAGGTCCTGTCTTAGTCGTTAAGAGAGACGAAAAGGTGTGTGGCCGTCCCCAGCAAAGGCAACAGGAGACTGTGCGACACACGTCACAGTCTCCACCGCAGAGACGAGAAAACAAAGTGTCGAGGCACGATAGGGTAGAGTAGTGTAGGCAATCGGGACTTGTTATTATAAAGGTGACGGATGAAGGGATGAAGGGTGGAGTCGCTCTCCGTCTCACATCTCGCAATACAGGCGGTGAAACAACGTGCGCGCATGCTACAGTAGGCCAAAAATCGGTGGGGTGAACGCTTTCAGAATAAAATCTCGACATTGTAATCAATGGGGTTGTTACAATTATGGTGTTTCTTTTTATCTATAGTATCGTGTGCAATTTGAGTGTAAATGTCTTGAGTTGATACATATCCAAAAGGAAAGACTCCTCCTGCTTTTTTTTAAATGTCTAAACAAAACTTGTTACTACTACCATTTACTCATATGAGCCCCCTTATGTTTCCTTAAAACACGGACGCAACCACACACAAGCCCTTATCAGATGCACTGTACTGGTCGGTTGGTTATAGCTTTAATGCTTAAGATATAATATGAGAAACTAATCATCATCCTTAAAGGTCCAGTGTGTAGGGCTCAGTGGCATCTGGCAGTGTGGTCACAGATTGCAACACCACTCGACTCACCCTCTGCTATGGTGGTCGCTAAAAACGTGAAAAAAGCACGTTTGGTTTGGTCATTCTGGGCTACTGTAGAAACATGAAGGACTCATTTAAAGGCAACGTAAACACCATGATTATTAGTTTCAGGGGATTATACACAAATGAACATAGCTATGTTCAATTTGTGTCAATATTTTGTTCCATTTCTGAATGTAAACCCCTCTAAATCATACACACTGACCTGTAAATGACATTTTCAAGTGTTTTTATACGCTAGTCAGCCGTCCGTATGAACACGGAAACAGGTTTTTGCTGGAATAATTTGCTCATTTCATCGTGGCCGTTGAAAGAACCCGTCCTAAAATGCTTTCAAAGTGATGGGGACAAAAAAGTTCATCGGATTTCCTTTTAGTTTTTCCTGGATGGTGATTCTACGCTGAAAAAAAGGGGAAAGTTTGGATGATAACCATACTTGCCAGCCATAAGAACTTAAAAATAGGGAGGCTTTTGAAATGGTTTTTAAAAACTGAGCAGGAAAGACTGTGTTTCCAGCATTCTGGTGGCATTTAAAGAATGAGAGATGAGATGATAAACAGGAAGCCTCATATTAACTTCAATTTTGTCTCCCCTCATTTTTATTGAAAGCGCAAATGGGAAGGGATCTTTAGGCCAGTGTGAACAGGAGGAATGATAAACCATGTTCCAATGTCTATATGGGAAGCTGTTTTAAGACAGACTTGTCTGTGAACCTATCCTTTAAATTGGGCATAAAAGGACACATTGTAATAATGTTAACCAGGTACTGACAAGTTACTAACATCCCGGTCTATGTTGATATATTTGTGAGCAAGACAGCAATAACAAGACCAAAAAGGAAAATCAAATATATCAATAAAACATGCCTGCATGTTGAATCAAGGACACAGAAATTAGAATGAAAAGAAAAGTCAAATATCTTAAGAGTTTTCCTTTAAATTGACCATTAAGTTGGACACCTCCAGGCTTAACAGGATAAAGAAGAGTTAAAGGGAGAATTAATTATTTGGATATTTTTGCCATATGCGTGAGATACATTTAAAAAAAAGATATCAGGAGAAGATGAAACACAATAAAATTTCCTTCATTCAAACCAACAGATATGCTCGTCCACGGAGTGCTCAGGTCACTTAAATTGTAATACAGTAGTTCTAACATGAGTGCACTTCTGCAGCCACAGATTAAATGGTACAAAGAGACAATGTCATAAGTGTGTGTGTGTGTGTGTGTGTGTGTGTGTGTGTGTGTGTGTGTGTGTGCGCGCGCGTGTCTGTTCTCTGTGTTATGACATTGCATAATGTCTACACTAGACAGGAGACGGTCTCTGGATGTGAGACGTTCTGCTGAGGAACACCCAGCAGTTAAAGAGCTTGTGCCTTTTCCAGAGCAGCAGCATAAAGTATGTAACTACAATGTGTGTGTTACCTTCATAATAATAATAATAATAATAATAATAATAATAATAATAATGATAATATCTAAATGAATAATAATCGATAGGCTGGACAGAACAGCAGAGTAGTTTCTATAAGAACAAGGCTAAATCCTGCTTGTTTACTGCAAGACCTGAAGTCAAGGCTAAGACCTACCACTTTCTTAATCCAACAGAAAAAACATAGAAAAACTAACCGATTTCTTCCCCCCCGAAATAAATTACAATAATAGCGACAATGATTATACCGTTAAACCGAAAGAAGAAAAAAAAAATACAACTTTGAGATTATGTACATACTGTATCTGTAAATACAACTGCTTCCTTTTCACCTAAGAAAACAAACAGACAACATATTAATTTGGCAAAACGTCCTATGTTACAAGAAGGACATGTAGTCAGCAAAGATATGAACACGGACAACTCCTATGTTAGAAAATATATTGCTTCCTGGATATTTAAGCTGAAGACTACCTCGAGACACGAACAACACAATTCTGCTTTTTTTTATGATTTGGAAAACAAACAAAACGCAGGCAGTCAGATTTGCAGTGTATTACTAATCATCGGGTTGATTTCTTTTTCTCTTACAGTCTGTAGTGTTCGTCTCTTGACTCAAATAGGGGTTTGTTTACGTTGTAAACACTTTAACGTACAGGTGTTGGCTTCCCGGCACAGAGAGAGAAAAAAAAGAAGCCAGGGGCATCGTGGCAGCTCTGGATGTCCATATTTTAACTTCCACGTAAAGCACAAATGTCTCCTCTTGTGCTGAGATGATGTAAGACACGGTCAGAATTCCTCCTTGACAGGACACGAAGTGATGTTTGAGATGGATTAACACGTTTTGCAGTCTTGAGCTGATGATTGTCCAAAAATAAACACAGATAGAGAACAATGCCCAAACACAAAAGGGGAGGTGGCAAACTAATCCAAGAATCAAGATTTTGTTCTCTTATGGACTGATTTTTCGACGGTGCCATGACTTATGAACCGCACAAGGTTCAATGTTAAGACCAACAAAGAGCAATGTGGAGAAATGTGGATGGCAGGTGTGCCCACACCATCACTGGAGGTACAAGGAATCACACTAAATATCAGATAATGACAGATATGAACGGCAAGGACCCCCACATCCTCTGAGGCCCAATGGCGCCCTCTTGTGTTTGGGGAGAGTCAGGCATCATCAGAGACGATCCTCCACAGGAATCTGGGCAGTCAATTCAAAAACACACTACTACAGGCTCACTTGGAGCCACGGTCCATCTCTCTTTCACTCTTTGACGGTCAAAGCATGGCAGAGTCAATGTTCGCTCTATACTTCAGTCGAGAAGAGGATGCTCTGTCGTTTACTGTCTGGGGTGGGGATCGTCTCCAGCTGCAGGAAATACAGCAACACTTGGACCTGGAAGGAAGCGTACAATGTTAGAGGGATGAAATTTGCAATTGGAATTAGCAGAGCATCCTCATGAAGTTGAATTCACCTGTGCCATAACTTCCAGGGACCAGCTGTCCCCCATGCTGATGGGCTGGGTGGGGTTAGCGGGAATCTTGCTGTCCTTCTCGGAAGGCCTCAGCAGGGTCGGCCCAAACACCGTCGCCAGGTTGTGGAGAGACATTTTGTTGATACTTTCCTTCTCTGCCACCCTGAAGAGAGGAAGATAGACAAGTCCATTGTTAGTGAGGACCAACAAAATGAACCTCGTATGGTTGTGAAGACTTGAAACTAATGATTCAGGTCATAAACTCATTAGGAAACTGTTTACTGAGGTAATAAATCAAATAAGAAGTAGGTTATTTTCCCATAAGATTACACATAATCTGACTTCTTTTTGAAACCAGTGCAGTCCCCCTCTGCTAGAAAGACTGAACATTTCAATTTAGCTCTTTTGTTTTTCTTCTTTCTTGACACAAATGGTTGAATTGTTTGCCGTAATTAAAAGATTCCAACAATGCTGTGTCCCCATGTCTTTGAATGGTGCCGTTTGGAACAACCATGACACATTTAGTGAGCGATGTGGTTGGATGACATGTTGGTGTCATTTTCTTATAACAGTATGTTAAATACAAGTTCGAAATGGTTTCCTCCTATCTCCTGCTTGCCTGACTGTGTATTTGATTAAATAACTGCTCTTGATGCTGTGAGGTAATAGCGCACCCTGAATGGCAGGCTCTAACCTTGCACCATCCATTTCAATCGCGCAGTACTTTAAAACAGATGCATCTGCACCGTTAGCGCTCACATAATGCTTTAAGCCTCATGTTATTCGAAATCGCCATGGTAACCAGAAGACATCTTGCTTTTGCAGTTGAATAACATCCCACAGAAGTGACCCCGGTGAACACTGCACACAACATGTTGATGAAGGTTCCAGGTCATGGTAATTCTAAGCGCTGTATCCAAGCGGTTTCTTCAGTTCTAACTGAATACGGAACGAAGAAGCCTCTGTGTTGAAGGCTATAGAGGGCTATATATGTTGTGTGTGTATCTGCAAGCGTGTGTGTGTTTACTTGTCCTTACCTCTTCAGGTGATCCAATAGGAAAAGGAATGTGACCAGGTTGGGTTCAGGCAGCGACAGCAGTAAGTTCAACATACAGCTCTCTTTGGCAACACTATCAGACAGGGCTGCAAAGAAGCAAAGGAGTTTTAAAAACACTCTTTTTTTCTTTTCTTTTTTTTTACATATGCCGCAAATGAATAGTAGCTTACTAAGCTAACTTACTAATGCCGCCTGCAAAATTGGGGTATAGCTCATCAGTGAAGAGTGGCTCTGGCAGCTCTCTGAAGTACAGCTTCAAGGTCCCAGCGATGGCATTGACGTCCATCTCGCTCATCATCACCGACACATCTTTGTGATCTACGGGAGAGCGATGACAGCGACATCAAAAACGGGGGCAGTGACAAAGGGGAAGGATGAGACAGGGGAACACCTGGGCACAAGCAGCAGTCACCATGCGTCTTCGTTTTCAGTATCTCATTAAGAATTGCAGTCCAATACACGCGTTGATACATTCACAGTTAGCGCACACGAAAAATGCAAGTTCATAAGGAGTTAGTTCAGAAATCTCGTTAATCAGAGATGATGCCTCAAACCCACAGTCAGACATAGAGCTACAAAAATGATCACCTGATAACAGAAATAGAAAGAATAGAAAGTGGTTTCCTTCAGGCGACAGTCAATAACTTGTCTCAGCCTTCTTTCCTAGAAATGCACGGCCATGAAATGCATAGAGATGTAGAAGACAATCTCTACTGTTGGCAAATACATTGTAAATATTGTATTGTAACAAAATATTGGATCTTAAATCAATCACTGAATATACTACTTACTATAACATACACAGAGGAATTTAACTGAAATATGGTCACACTGACTGCAACAATTAAAGACCGTGTGCAGATGAAGGCTGTACTTACTGGTGTCAAAGGCGGTCTTCAAGGCCTGAATGTCAGTGGCGACCCCTGATACCCGGTAGATGCCCACCTCCTCCATACCCCTCCTTTCAATCTCCTCGAGGCACTGCCGGACAATGTAGGGCACCTTGGAGCGTTCTCGCCTGGATGATCACCAACGAGCAGTTTATATGAGAAACACTCGAATACTGAATGAATGTTTTGTTGACAGAGACGAAAGGATGAAATAAACAAGACTAACAGTTATGTTATGCATTGTTTTGATTACTGGACGGGCTAGTAATGCCTCTGGTTCTTTGCCCGTGTATCTGTTGAAATGTTTCATCTACAATGCTAATTGATTATTGCTGGCAAATCTAACAAGTGGGTTAGACTTGTTATCTTTAATCTTCATTAACGTCACTCATCAGCAACAACAGTGGCCACAAACAGAAACATGTTGGTGCTTCTACTACATTCTCTCTCTCTCTTTCCCTCCCAACTGTCTCCCTACAACCTCTTCCTACCTCCTTGAAGATGGAAATTAAGGTGGCAAAGTTTTCACAATGAATGAATATTTATATCTGAAGTCTCTTTGACCTTTATTACATCTGGAATAAACAGAAAACAAAGGCTGGCTGGAAGGAAGGAAATCAAAAAATGGTCTTATTAATTGTCTAAAACATACAACGTTCTGGATGAAGTGTTTACAAAGAGCCGGCTACTGTTTACAGTAAGAATGAGACAGTTGGCAGTATGCATAGTGGATAATGTGGATTGTTAATGCTGATAACCATAAGACAATAACAGTTTGTCTATTTCCAAAAAAAATAAATAAAAAATCAACAGCATAACATTGTGGGATGTGAGGAAAGAATCAAAGAGATTATCACTTGATAAAAAAAGAAGGGGACTAGAATCGAGCCCTGGGGGACACCGGTGTAGAATACAAATGCCCTTTATGCCTGATAGACTAATCGAAGCAAGGATAACTGTTATAAAGGTTAATAATACAAGTGACTTGACGATCAACCTATAATCAAGCAAGTATCAAATAGAGTTTAAATGTGAACTCACTTGGTCACTGTTGAGATCTTGACCCCGAACACACCCATGGGTTTCCTTGAGGGCATCCTCTTCAGGCTGAACTCTCGGCTGGTGAACTTCATGGAAAGTTTAACCTCGATCTGACATGGGAAGAAAGGACTTAACGTCAAAGCAGGTTTACAGAGTGAGATGCCAATCTACGAGCCTGTAATCCATCTGCAATAGCTTCCCATGATCTCTAGGAAATCCTGCCATGTTAAAACCAGATGTAGATTGTATAGAAAAGTCAACTGCTGAATCACATCCTGGAAAAACTGTCTTCTCATTTTGCCCATTGCTTTACTGCATACGTAAGGCTGTGTTGGAGTGATCTTACAGTGACACCTAATATGAGTATGCTTATAAAATAGCTCAACTTTTGAACATGAGGGGAGGACACATTCACAGGAATGAGCTCTGAAAAAGTACAACTAATGTGATTGACTCACCCCGTTCATGGGAATTACTGTTCTCTGCCAGTCTTTGCCTTGGAGACTCTGAGGGTCAAGCTGGGGGGAGGACCAAGACAATACATGTGAGCATCATTTTCTATTTAATCTGAATTTAAGAGACATTTCACGATATTAACACAGCTGAACCTTCAAAAAATACAACAGGACTACACATTATTACAGATCAAACAAATGTTTTTTAATCTTTGCCACCCTTGTCTCTGTCATTTTCAGAAACTAAGATCTCTATTAGCCCTAAAGCAGTGGAGGTGCTGGTTCGGAGCCAGTGCCTACTTTGGTTCCAGAGTGGCACCATAACTACCCCCTTTGCTGGTCTAGAACAAAGAACCGTTTACACCAGGGGCTGGATGCGGGGTTATCGTGACCAAAGACCAACTAAAACCAGTTAACACCAACGTTTTTATTAACCAGAGGTAGAGCTCCGTATTCTGACGTATCCACGGGAGAATAAACACTAGGACCAGTCATGTTTGGGTGCCAGTGTGCCAACAAACAAAGAACAGATTTATGTAGAAGACTTTTGTTTTGTCTTCTTCCCTGCCCCATTAATCATCTTATGGCCCTTCAGATTTATCTACTGGATCCTCAAAGGGGGAACCACTTGACAACTATCTAACTGTATAGAAGTTGGTAGTATAGTAGTTGAAATCAGCTCCTCCTCAACCAGCAGTAAAACGCTGGTTATGTATAGATGCATCTGTATGCACAATCTAATAATGTCAGATATTATCTTGTATCACTGTCACAGGTGACATTTTACTTAGAACCACTACATTCACTGTGCTATTACTTCCACCACTTCACATCTGTGCATCAGTTGGCAGGATATGTAATAAATAAAGCTTAAATTGATTTATAATGTATCTGACCATTTTCTCACGGACCGCTGCAGCTATATGCATTATGAATGTTTATGTTGTAAAGATTGGGTTATCTTTACATACTGCTGTCCTACATACTGTATGTACAGCTCAGTTACGTCAACATAGCAGTGCATTAATTTATAGATAGCATTAACAGCACCAATCTTCCCACCATCATGTTGGAATGTTTTCATAGAGGTGGTTTGTTATTATGCAACATCCCTCTGCTGCATTTTTACGGACATAATAAACAAATCTGTTGAAAGACATTATAATTCACACCCAAACATGCACAAACACACCCAGATCTGAGGAGTCATGCCATCTGGGGCAATAAATTGTGGGTGCACACACAGATACTCACACGCATCCGACATCATGAAACAAACACACACACGGTGTACTGTACATTGGATGTTTACCTAGGCTAAGGCCCATCTGGTTGCGTGCGAAGCTGGATCATATTTCTCATAACTGAATCTTCCACTGCTCAGAGTGCTCTTTGGTTTGAGCCGTTTATCTACAAAGAATTATGCTGCACTAAAAACAGCAAAGCCCCAAGAGCTCCTTTTGCTTCCTGATAAAATGCATTAAAAGTTTTTGGCCAACAAATTTGATTTTATCTTCTACGGCTTGGGTGGAGGTCGAGTGAACCCTGTGCTGTTTAACAGGAGATACTTTTCCAATAAATGCACTGAACTGCAAAAAAAAGTTGAAATGAATGAACAGTACGAGGTGAGACAGTAGACGGACAGTGAGGGGAGGTAGAGGGGTATGACATGAACAAATGGAGTCGATCCTGGCAACGTTGCAGTTATATGACATGTGCTTTGACTGTTTGGCGACCAAGTTGCTCCAAAGACAGCTTGATATGAGATGAATGTGCATGCTTAAGAAGCAAAGGGTCAGTACGAGCAAAAAAAATCCTTGTATTTTTGCTCACAGGATAAATCTATGGAGCCCAAGCAATTAAAAACAAAAAAGTGCATCACATTTAGCAAAGTCATAAAAATGTTTGCTGAATATATTAATGAACAAATATAAAAACTGGTGATCAAAAATAGCATCATGGCATTCACCATGACCTTTGTCTCTAAATAAATGATATATTGTCAGAAGAATATAACCTTTCCAGCCTAATTTCTTGTTGTCTCATACCACTCATTTCTTAATTTCTAGTGTAACGTCGCAACATCTTTCTATTCATTTTTCCTATGTATGTATTTGTGTTTGTTTGTTTTGTTCAGTTTGTTTAACAAAAGGGTGGCCAGCTAATTTACATCTGTAGTCCCCTGAGCAGGAGAAGCAGAATAACATCTCTGATAAGAATGTCATCTAGGCGCATAAAGAGAAATCACATTTAAAATGATAAAACTGTTTGGTAGGTTAACGATAAATTACCAACAGCTTTGTTCGATTACCAACCACTCTGGCAAGTAAATGGTTACTTATTCTGTTCCAAACGTTCATTTTGTTGGTAAATCAGTAAAACCGAACAGTAATCTGTTGGATTCATTCTACTGAAGACAGCAGCGTCTGTTTCTTGCTGTGGATTATTGAAAATCCTCCTGAGCGACTTTCTCACCAGTCTGGGTGGTTTGTTGTGAATGACATCATCTGTCGAGAAGCGATAATGTCACAGGATTTCCAGAAGAACCACCAGGTGGAGCATTGTGACTGTGATTCATAGACAGTTTGGCAGACAGCAAGCAACAAAGGGACTTTTCCGGGTGTAGATTTGAACAAACTGTTCAGGATACTGCTTATATGAATCCAGTGTGCGCATGGAACAACGTGAATCTAACGTGACACTAATACAGTCATCAGCACTGTTTCAATGCGTTTGTGTTTTTTCTTGCTTTTGTTTTCAGTTTGTCCAAGAAAAACGCAAAATACGACATTACAGATCTTTGACACACCGAGAGAAGATCAATTTGTGTGTTTTTCTGGACGGCTAAACAATGTTCAGTGGTGTACAACCTCACACACACGGAAGCACACAAACACACACACACACGCCTGCCCTGCTGTGGGTGGAGGAGTAAAAGCAGGAGGCTTTTTGGAGGGACTCGTGTTGCAGGCTAAATCTTTTCTGTCTAACCTGTGTCTTTGCTTTTCTCTCTGGTGATCCACTGAGTGACACTTGGCATTATCCTGCAGGCAGGCGTCGTCTTGGCAACCTCATCACCTGCTATCTAGATCTGCTATCAACCACCGATCAGTCTGTTTCACGGCCAGACTGCTCAGGATAATGTCAGTGTTGTTTTTTTTTCTTTTTTCAGAGCATTATCAGGATTTTGGCACCTTTTCGTATTGATGTTACTATACTATGTTATATTACTCGATAACTATTATCGACCCACCACTGTGACCAAACCTGGCAACGCAGTGATAGCTCTATGGCATGAAAATGAGTGTTTTGATATTCGAATATCTCGCAAACGGCAATTTCCCCTCAACTTACAAAAAAAAAAACCCAGACCCATCCGTTACATAAGAGGGCAATTAATCTAATCAGCCAATTTTGACATCATGCTCAGTTTCAGTCATTCATTGAGCATTAATTTGAATTTCATGCTTTGCGGCAGCGGTGGTGACATAACTGCCGATCAGTAATGAGTCGTGGTGGTGGTGGTGGGGGGATGACGTCATGTCTTACCGGGATCTGTCCTTTCCCCATGATGCGGTCTGTGCTCTCTCCATCCTCTTTGTTCTGCTTGGTCTTGTTGTAGCACTTCTCGTAGCAGAGCAGCCTCAGGGTCTGAGAGCCCTCCAGGTCAATCTCAAACTCCTGAGTGGGAGGCAGGAAAAAAAACAGTTGTAGGGTGATTATTTGAGCAAAAATTGACACAGGAATAAGAACAAGCCTGATCATAAACTATCCACCGTACACTTTAATCCAGACATCCCACCACAGCTGACCAACATTCCCTGTAATTATGTACAGCGCTCCGCTGCAGATGTTTTGCACATCGTTCCGAGGCCCGCACTGCGTTGGTTCACTTAGCATTTGGACAGATGTGAGTCATCACCAGCAGCCCCTCATTATCTGATATTATTTCCACTTTGCTGGGCAAAAAAATCCTCAAAGAGTCCACGGTGGAAAAGAACTCTGCTGCAGATGAACCGACCCGCTGATTGTGTCTCAAAGCTCTTCTTCGTCTGGCGTGCTAACCTCCAACGTCCAGCTGTGTCATTAATGCATTCATGTTTGTGCCTATACGCATATGTTTGCTACATGTTTGCGGGCGCTGCAGCTGCTCTGTATAGCTTCTGTTAGACATCTTAACTCAAAGATGGACAGCAAACTGATTACAGGACCAGATGTCAGATTCAGTGCATGTAAAAGAAATAAACATTCTAATACGAAGCAACCAATGGAGGATGTTGAGCACAGTGGATACAACACTTTTGGGAATATTCTAATCTAATGAATCCGTGCAGGGACTAATTCCAACTTTTTATTTTTCAAAGAACCTCCAGGATGCAACATGGACTATTAAAGGTCGTGTTTGATTCATTTAAACATAATATCACGACAGACCCTGCAGGGACATGTGTGGTTTGCTTGTTTAGTTTTCTCTTACCTCGTTCCATTTGGGCTCAGTAGTGTATCGATACACTCTCGTCTTAGCTTTGTTTGAAAAGAAGCCAAAGGAATCCACCTCCAATGTGCAGTAGAGATCTGACCGAGACGAGAGAGGGTTGAGAAAATATTACTTGCACTGTATACGGCTGTTGAAGAGGTCTTTGTGAATGCATCACATGAGCAATTGAATTAGCTAAATGTGAGATGTCATCTCCAGAAAGCGATTAACGAATGAGTCACGTTAAGTTCGTCAAAATGTCTCAAACATAGGTCTCCAGGCATGCGTTACGCAACCCAGTGAATACATCAAAGCAGCAGCTGTAGACACTAAAACGTCTGACCAGAAACTTGAAAATCAAACCAAGTAAAGTAATTCAAGTCAGAGGGAAACACACGGCTGTAAAACACTGTTTCCCACTGCGCCACATTCACGTCAAATTAATTTTGCCTGATTATCTGCATTATCTGTTGCTTGCAGGGAGGCTAAAGGTGAGTGACTCACTCAAGCTCTGTTTGAGGCCGGAGGCAGAGTGGACGATTACATTCAGGAACCCGTAGAGGCCGGGGGATTCATCCTCTGGAAAAACAGTCAGCGAGCAGAGGGGTGGGGGGAGAGACAGCGAGGAGGGGTTAGAAAAACATGCAGACCTCTGTTTGTTTTGGAGCAGAATCAGACATGGAAAAAAACAGGCCTGTACAGTATAAAATATGTGGCTTTAACCTCTGTGTACTCACTATACTCATAATAATCACAATCAAGCAAGTGTGAAAGCGTAACCACACGTCCACACGTTATCATTTTATGCAAAATGTTCTACTAAATCAGCTGAAGCATTTGAGTGCAACTTTGAAACGCAAACATTACCACCCTACCTTCTTTATTGATGCTAAGTGGGATGTGGTGGACGGTCTGCAGTTTGACGCAGGAGCTGGTCAACATTTGCAGCTCCATGGACGTCAAGGAGGACGTTTTAAAACCTTGAGGGGAGACAATAAGCGTAGGCTGTAAAAGGCGGTCCATGTATTGATTTCCCTTTGTTTTCATCACTTGATTGGTAGCTGCCGTTGTACACGTAAGCAAAGCTCAAGTATCCAGGATGTTTCGCAAATGGGACAAATCCACACTTACATTTCTTCTGCTGCTCCTTGATCATCTCCCTCCACTCTGCACGTTCGTAGTCCGACGAAATCAGGAAACCGTAACTCTGAAGACAAATGCACAAAAATATGTGTTAACAAGCATCTTACATGGGCTACTAGCTGATGCTTATTACAAGGACCTTTGTATGAAGTGTGATCCAAGAAGGTCTAGCATGAGAGAGATCTACAAATATTAATCTGTTGTGCTGGAAATGAAGCAGAGGACAAGAATAAAGGTGGTAAAATAAGAAAAGCAGACACAGGGAGCGGCAGGAGGAGGGTGATGGGGTAGAACTGATGATGGGAAAGGACAATGAAGAAACAGGGGCAGTTAATGTCGGAGGCCCTTGTACCTTGCCGCTCTTGTTGTAGACTCTGAGGGGCATGCTCGGAGACGTCAACAGGAGCAGAGACTCCTGCTCAGACAGCTTCTTCCTGAGACGGTCGATAACTTTGGAACCCTTGTTGGCTCTCTGAAATCACAGAGGTGAAAATGTTTGCGTGTGTGGGGGGAACAACTACCTTGATCATGTTACGCTGGCTAGAAAAATCAGACATCCAATAAGTTGTATGAGAGAAATTCCCGGCCGACGAACATTAAAAATGCAGCGTTGTCAGTGAGAGTTTTTGGTGAAAGTGTGCATATCCACGCTACCTTCTCCCTCTGGATCTCACTGCGGAGGTGGGAGATCTTGACCTTCATGGCGTCGAGCTCTTCGTCGGGGACCTGGGGGATGGTAAGTGGCTCAGCCTCCTCTGGGCCCTGGAAGGTCAGGTCAGTCAGGGGGATGTACCACTTACTGTCATACTGCTGGTTTTTACTGCGGGAGGTGACGGAAGGACAGGCGACGATGGATAGAAGATGTGAAGAGTGTGGAGAACGAGACAGTAGGAAAGGGAAAAAAAATAGAACAATTCAGAAGAAGGTTAACTATTATTTAATTTTAACTTGAAATTTGAATCAATGACTGCCAAATAGTGAGGACGTCTATCAATGTTAATCTATGGCCATGTTTTAATGATACATTGGAAACCTTACGGAACTCAGGTCTCACGGTGGGATTCCGTCTGAACAATAAGTGCGGGTTTGACCGACATTAAAGTGTCTTACCCTCCGATCTGTTTCTTCAGTTTGGCGCAGAGCAGCAGATCGGTGAAGAGGAAGACGTGCCGCAGCTTCCTCGCTCCCTCCACCAACTCCACCATGAAGCTGTCCCTCAGAAGCTGGCGGTTCTGCAGGAAACAACAGACAAGGACGGGGAGCTGTCACGGGGTGTGGTGGACTTAACTCCATCGTCAAAAATGTCATCTTGTCTCGATCATCAGTGAGAAAAAGCTCAGGAGCTCAATATAAACCAAATGATTGCCCAAAATTGTGGAGGGTTACGCATTTAATAGCACTGGTTCATCTAATGACCTGTTCAATATGAATATATCATATTCTAGCATTCATCTTCAATTCACAGGACACAGAGGAATGAATGACGTAACGGTAGCACAGGGACGAGTGTTGTTTGGAGCTCTGGGAATTGTCACTGATGTCAGACTATGTAATGAGACGCGTAATGCCGCCATCTGCCAAAAGGGGGCAGTAATGCCATTGTGCAAACGAGACAACAGATTTACAAGAATGGACTTGGAACAAGAATGGGAAGCAGACGAACGTCAAACCACAACTTGACAGTAACGGTTCACTTTTACATGCTCGTAACCTTGGAACTGCTTCTATGTAACGCAGCAAGGAGAGGAGAGGCTTACTGTAAAATATGAGAGTATGAAATACAATCATTCAAAAGTATTTCAACTCAGACAGAGCAGATCTATTAGGGAATGGACACTTCTTGTAGTTTGCTTTTGCCCTTGCTTTTCGCCTTTTGATTGCATGAAACAAGGATGAGAATGCGGTGATTTCACCTATTCATTTGAGGTGAACATGATAATTTGTTTAAATCATAATAAACAAATACAGTGGGGTCAAACTTTTGAAAAGATATACTGGAACGACAAGTATTAATGAGCGAGCACTGCTTGCTGACAACATTTGGGGTGCGGGTTTCATTTTTTTCAGAAAGAAACACAACCGGTCAGTATTCCCAATATGCACCCATGAAGGATTTTACAGTCCATCTACTGCCAACATCTGCTAAAAAACGGATAACATAAACAGAATCTATGTCTCCTCTTCCTTCCTACCCTCTTCGGTGTTGTTTCAGGGGCCACACCGGCCCCCTCCACCCCTCAAAACCTACTCAACCCTCACAACTCCCTGGCAGCAAGGCCATGAAGCATGACATCACGCTCGTACAGAGCCAATCACGTCCCTATCTTCGTTCTCTGTGCCCTCCCCCTCCTGTCCCCTTCCTCCTCCTCCTCCTCCCCCCCTCCATCATGACCGCACAGTTACTGTCACCGCCAGGACACACTGAAGTGGAGCCGATGCTTTCTGCAGGAGAGGTTCGTGCGCTTACGAAACCTGACTGGACATCTGCTGGGAAAGAGGAGGATCATGCTGTGTCACTCGATGTTGATGGAGAGGGCGGGGGGAGGGTGACAAAGACGGGAGAGAGACAGACGGGCATGGGAGAGAGAAAGCGAAAGGCGGACAGAGAACGGAGATGAGAAATGAGAGAGACAGAGCAGCTCCTGATTGCATTCCACAGTTTCTTACTGAAGATGCTAAGCCATGTGACTTGTCACCAAAGCGGCTCCACCGCCGTAATCCATCCCGTCATGCACATGAATTCACAAGCACACATGAAGTTCTTACTGCGCGGCAAGCTATGATCCTGAAATAAGGATCTAATAGAAGTCGAATTCCCACTGGTGGATATAATTATTCATAACCAGCTAGATAATGAAGCCTGCAACGATGACGGCCTGTGATAGATAACTTCCAGATGACTTGCTCGCTTGTCTATCCGGGACGTTTCTCTCGTGGCAACTGGGATGCTACATCTGTCAGAACACACAAGACAGCTCCCTCACTTCCTCTCCCCTCCGGCACTGATGTGATTTTCTTATGCAGTTTCTGTAGTTAGAGCCTCTGGTTAATGTTTAGTGTACACGTTCATCATTCAGTCACCATCGTCAGGTTTTGGGACTTCGGCGCCACGAGAATGGCACATCTATGAAGTCATTCCACATGTAACACAATCCCCCCGAGGATGTTTTTTTTTCTAGCTTGAATATAAAACGAGGCTCCATCTCGCCTCACTTCTGTCAATCTACATGCTGTCATGTCAGTCTATATTTAGGACGTGGGCTGTACAGTAGCTGGAGTGAGACATTGGTCACACTGCTCCTCTTACTTTTTGGCATAGCATTAAACTGAAAATACGAGGAGTACTGGATCTTAAGCTATACTGCGAAGCTATCCATGCATATCAAAAGCACCAATGATGTGGATGGCGTTATATGACCATGGATTTGTGGTTTAAAGGGCATTAAATCCACTGGCAATTTCGTACAGTATATACAGTACAGGGATTAAACTTTCACACAAAAATAAACAGAAACAAGACCAACGGCTCTGTTTTGCTGTTTCACAGCTTTGAGCTGGATGCAAACGTCAGCATGCTAACGCAAACCCCCTCGTGACAACAGTAACATGTTTTGCAGCTTCAATTTTACCATGTCCACCATCTTTAATTAGCATATTAGCATGCTAACATCCACTAATAGAGTGCTGTAAAGCCTGGTTTTTGCTTCTGCGTCGCGGCGACGTCGACCCTACGCCGTCATTGAGCATTCAAAGTTCTGCGTCGAGGGAATGCGTTGTTCTGCAATTAGTGGTGAATGGTGGTGTTGTTATACTGTTGACCGGAAAAGCAACTGCCGGAAATGACGTTCTGAGCGGACCAATCACAGTCCTTGCCGTTCACGTCTCGACGCGTCGACGTGACGCGTAGTCAGGATTTTTTGAAAGCGCATGTCAGGCTACGTCGTAGGGGTCTGCGTCGACTACGTAGCTACGCCGTCGCCGCGACGCAGAAGCATAAATCAGGCTTAAGGAATGAGTTAGCATTGTTGCTAACATCTGGCCGTTTGTATTCCCCTCTAACTTTCTTCTAAACCTTTGACAGAGTTACTGCACCCAATCTAACAGTGGGTGATGTAGCACGCATGGCACCACTTGACATCACAGTTGGCTGTGGTGACTGCTACAACAGACCCCACCCGACCACACCCAGCCATGCTGTTGGATGTGGTTCCGTGGGTTGAAAGGTATACTGTAAATCTGTTGAACTTCAGAGGTCAGTGCAGCTGTGTCTTTCCCTCTTTCCAAATTCTAGTGTGGAGTTGGTCTTTAATTATTCCTTTCTATGCGTATTTGGCCGCGTAGCCTTGAATCTTTGATACGTATAAGCTTTGAAGCGATATTGTTATCCAACAAGCTGAAATC
Source organism: Diplodus sargus (assembly GCA_903131615.1). Classification (NCBI taxonomy): domain Eukaryota; kingdom Metazoa; phylum Chordata; class Actinopteri; order Spariformes; family Sparidae; genus Diplodus; species Diplodus sargus. The sequence continues at coordinate 4,984,122 of CAEMYA010000179.1, read as the reverse complement.
TCATCTCTGCTGAGTCAGCAGTAAATTCTTGGGATCGGACTAGAATGCTGATTGGATTATCATTCAAGAGGTACAATAGTAGATTAGGATGGATTAGCACAGAAAAAGTACCTTAACTGACAAACTACTAACAGTGACTCCTTCAGATTAAAATGACAGGTCAGCACAATCATTCCACACAGGAGCTACCAGGTTTGTCCTGACATTCAGGTATATGAAGTTGACTTGAAATGACCTACTGGGAAACTACATTGCCCATCAAGCTTTAATAATAATCCTCCTTTCATTGATCTCATGAGAGATACAATAAAAGCAGGGATAACAGATAGATTAGGGATTTACAGGCCTCTAACTGTGTGGGAGCGAATATGAATCATGTGGAGGGATAACGCATCTGTTAACCTGCTCATGCAAAACACTCTCATGCCTTTAGGCACTTATTTTCTTATTTAATTTCAAATTCATTGTTCCATATTTGCATGTGGACATGTTCTCCAGTTAATGCTCACCCCTACATCAGTAATATGATGAAATCAAAAATGCGCTTACGCGGCTGCTTCGCCCTGCTACGGGGGAAAAGACACCCTCGACAGAACCAGCTGTCTCAGCGCATCAGATGACATTTTCATAATATCGAACAGCCAGTAGGAGAAAAATGCGACTTTCTCCATTTCTTATAATAGCTGACCGGAGCATCAGCAGCGCCGCTGTAGGAGGAGGAGAAGGAGAAGCGACGGGAGGCAGAGCACGCTGACAGCACTGAACGCCGATTAAATATTGACCATCTCCTCGCTGAGAGCGTGTGCGAGAGTAATGGCATGAATCTACAAAAGATCCGTGTTTATATTTAGAACACATGCTTCAAGGAGCGTCTCTGCGGTTGTGTGCTGTAAAGCAATGTGTGTGTAAATCAGGAGGGAAGGAAATTTCCAGTGGAAGTGCACACGCGCGCACACACACACACACACACACACGCACACCCAGTAGCATATCTTTCCCACAGCCAAACAAAGCAGGATGAGGAGGTGAATTGAGATCGAGGCAGTGCTGTTATTTGCATTTTAATTAAGCTGCTTCTGTTTGTCCCCTCCCCTCCTCGTCTGGTGGGGGCCGGGGGCCTCTGGGTGCCACTTGTGCTGCTCTGCTCCTGCATGCCTCCACTGAGCAAACCACAGGCAACTGTGTGCACACGGAGGGCAAGCACTCCCTCAGTCCTATACATTTCAGGTCAGATCATAAAATGAGCACTGTGGCCTGTTTCCCCGTTGTACTACCTGTGCTATCCCATTGTTTTTTGCCTCATCGCCTCATCAGCACTAGCAATTAAATGGTGACGCCAGAGGATGCCGCATGTAATCTGATAAATATCCTCTAGTGGTGTCACCCAGTTGCACTGTGGGTAATGTTGGCACCAGGTTTTGGGAAGCAGTCTATTGGTCTGACATTGCACTCCTATAAACACTTTTGAACTCATTATGGAGAGTTTAAAAACAAATTCAAATTGACGGAGAAGAACTGGAGATTTCACCTTCTTGTTTCACCACATGTTCTTCTTCCTTTGCAAAACCTGGAGCCCACATTACCCACAATACTTAGCCACTGATTGACATCACCGGAGGCAATTCATCAGATTCCATGCACCTTCCTCTGGAGCCACAAAGGGCTTAACAACTATATTCTATATTCTCACATATTCGGCGAAGACCTGTGAACACACTTTTATGTGTAAAATTGGTGGAGTTCCCCTTTGAGCGCATTATCACTATACCTGCTGTATAAATCAAATGAATTTCATTCTGCATATACAGATCCTGCAGGCATCCAATTTGTTTCACATGACAAAGGATAATGAGGGACACTCCTTTCCTTTCAACATGGACATCGAGTAGATGTCTGAGTTCAGATTTAGCATTCAGCAAAGTGTCTATTCAGGAGTTTGAGGTTGTGCTGACTTTGTACTTTGCGCCTGCTGCCTCAAATTACTTGACTGTTTTCTGTAATTGTAGCGTCACAGCCACATCTTCTCCATTTAAAAGCGATTTAGGATTTAAGCGCCGACGTCCCCACCGAACGCAAGACCTCAGCGTCTCGACTTCCTAGGCGGCGACAGTCTTTTGATGGCTGAAGCGAGGTTTATGGTGCAGCTCGGGGGGGGGGAACGCAGACAAAAACCTTGGGCGTATTATATACTCCGTCTATGAGAAGGTACGATATAATGAGCCCCATCGATTTCCATGTGCTGCTTTCATGTATCCATGCTAAATATTTGATGACTGGTGTGGAGGCCTGGACAGACTGGGATGGAACTGGGGGCCTGCGGGAATATAGTGAGGGACTGTGTGTAAGTGTGTGTATATGTTCAAAGGCAAACAGGAGAAAGAGTGAATGGAAACAGAGCATAGGACCGTGTGTGTGTGTGTGTGTGGAAAAGGGTGCAGTAATGACCCCCCTGTGAGCAGAAGGAGGAGCCGGCTCAGCCTTTTTTCGCTCGTTTGCTCCCACCCTCCGTTTATGAATAATTAACTGTGAATCTGCCAGTCAGAGCGGACCGGTGGCTCATTACAAGGCATTATGTACGGCAGTGTCACGCAAGCTATCAATCAAGAGGCATCCATTCATGTGCGTCAAGTCATCTCCGGGGATGAGAGCTTCAGTGGGGGGTAGACTGTGAGGGAGTCTGTGTGTGTGTGTGTGTGTATGTGCGTTAGGGGAGATTGGAGGGATGGGAAGCCACAGGAGTGACGTAGAGCAAACACAGAATCACCCTCAGCCAGGCAACCCTGGTGTGACCATATATGGGCATGGGCTCTGCTTTAGGCTGCAGATTGGTGGCCCCTGTACACTCAATTGGCAGTGACTTCAAAGTAATTTAGAGGGTGGGGCCGTGACGTCATCCAGCTCAATATCAGAGGTGCAATGATTTAAACTGATGAAGATTTTACTATCATCTAGACGGCTTCCTGTATCACGTCAGGGCGTCTCGATGGAAGGTTGATGATATTTGATTTTTGGAAAAACACAACAAAGTTCTCTCCTTGATGGTGCAGATGAGTTCAGAGATAGATTACAAAGGCCATTACGTAAAAAAATACGTGTTTAGATATGAGGACATGTTGAGCACTATGCTGCTAATTATCTGTCTAAAGAAGAGCATGTCAACAGGGCATAAAACACTCACCTCTCCCTTCTTGACCGTCATGGACTGGCGTCGGGGCGTCGACTCCTCGTTGATGCTGGACAGGAAGTTCTGGGAGATGCGCAGGGCGTCCTGCAGAAGCGGGTGGTCTGGGTGGCTGGTGGGCGTGTGTTTAAGCAAGTCCTGGGGTGCAGCAGTAGATAGTAAATAATCACTTTTAAAAGCAAAACAATTTCTCAGTTCATATATTTTAATACTTTTTCATATATGCAATACATTTTGCAACTGGCAAAAAAAAGCTGCATGTTGGGTTTTGATCACCGGTGTTGCTGCTTGAGCGCATATCATTACTTTATATACTTACATGAAGTACCAATGTGCTGCGAGTCACTCTGTCCACTGGTTTATAAAGCAAAGCTGCACATAGAAATGGAGAGAAACCAGACTGAATTAGTATGTTTAATCTAATTGTTTTAATCTGTGTTATATTTAAATATTTTCAGTAAAAACTAGCATGGCGTGACTGACCCTCTAGAGAGTTCTTGGCCGTCTGGTCCTTCGAGTCCTTGGGGCTCCTCACCTTCAGGTTCTGTTTGGAGAGGCACAAAAAAAAAACACAGACCTTTAAATACCTGCTCGGTATGGTTAAGCGATTTGAAATCATAGCGATGTTATTATCCTCGCTCCAGCACTGAGGTCATCCACTTCCAAATTAATTATGCCATCCTCAGCAGCTTTTCCCCCCACCATCTTGCTCAGATGGCTCAGAGTCATGCATCATTACTTAGGCCATTAACAACCCTCGATGATGAATTCCCCATCCCGCGTGTAGAGACCAGCCACGGCGATAACTGGTAGACCTCGTAAAAACATAGACGAAGACTGATGGTGTACCAGGAGCTGCCACATGCTTGAAAAGGACAGGAAAGAGAGGATGTGATACTTTTTAACACTAGACTTTTTTTTTCATTTATCAAGATAACTAAGCTAATCAATCATGTTTGCTGCAATAACATTTGAGCCTTCAAACTTGGCAAATAACACTGTTGTGATTGCGATGACTAGTTTAAGCCAGGGTCAATTCGGTTCTGTCAGTTTCCAAAACTAGATTTAAAGCACGAGAGTAAGTGTTTTTAAATCTACTTTGTCTGCGATAAAACAAATTATCCCGAGGCCCTTGGAGCTGTTGGAGGCTCGTGTTTGCGGATAAGATAAATGCACAAATTCATTACGCTGTCAAGGCTCATCTACAGTCTTCGCGGTGAGCTCATATTTTCCTGCTCGCGACGAGAATGAGAACAAGCCCAAACTACAGAAAACACCAACAACCGTCACCCCTCTGCATTGCTCCATTTCACTGATGTATGTACATCAGCACAAACACATGGGCACACACACACACACACACACACACACACACACACAAAATTGCCTCTGGCTGCATTTGTGCGGAAATTTTCAGCAGGACATTCAAATTTAAAAGCAGGGAAATGATAAAAGCTGCGTGGGTGAATAATGGGAGAGCGTTTTGCAAGTACAGTGCATCAGGGACAAAAACTGTTAAAGCAGCCGGGAAAAATCGACTCTTTCTACGTAACACCTCTCTGAATCTGTTCCTTTCCCTGATGACACACAACGTAACACTGTGGTAAGTCAGATATTGTCTTTGTTGGTTTTATGTGGCCAACCAAGACATTCTTTCTCTCATAAACTGTCCAGCTGGACGAAGTATAGTGACACAACTCCCCCAATTCTAACACATGTAGTGACAGGTCTCAGTGAGTACTACTGCATATGTGAAGAAGTAGTATCAAGCCTTTTGTGGCTCCAGAGGAAGCTATACATGTATGTAATCTGATGAATTGCCTCCAGTGATGTCACTCACTACCATGGTTGCATTGTAGGTAATGTAGGTTCTTTTTTGAAAAAGGCTAAAAAGGGCCACATCTCTGGTTGTGCTGTATCAGTTATGATAATTTGTTTTCAAGCTGTCGCCTACATTACCCACAATGCAACTTAGCCTCTAAGTGACATCACTGGAAGGCAATTTATTAGATTACATCCAGGTTCCTCTGGAGCAACAAAAGGCGTTAAACCAGTTTTTTTCCCTTCCACATATCTAGTAGTTCTCTTCAAGGCACACATTAATTCAACGTCCTGAGATAATATGAATCATAGCAGACACACTAGAGATCTACTGTACTGCACTACTTGGTGGCTTACAGCATCAAAACACACTTAATGCATTCGGAGGACTATTTATTTAGGCAGGCATTCAGTTAATATTCAACGTTTTTCAGCTCCCTTTGCATGACTTTTATGTATCTGCCTTTTTACAACCTTTTAAATGATTTATCATGAACCCACTTATCTTTTTTTGTATTTTTCTAAAATGATGTTGTTGTTGTAAAGCACCTTGATCTGCACTTCATGTATTTATCTGCCTTTATATTGGATCTTTTTCTCTTAATTTTTCTTTTGGCCTTTTCCTGTTATGCCTTGTTTTTATCGCCATACAGTAAAACACTTGGGCTGCATTTCATATATAAACAAAGATAGCGTTTTTTATGATTGCTATTAAATGTGCTGCACTGGTAGCACATTGATTGCATAGTTACAGCAAAATATTTATACCGTATTCTGTATTTGAACTAAAGAGTGAGTAGGAGGAGTATATCGCCGACCCACCACTCATCTTTTAGAGTATAGGCAGGAAAGTGTGGGAGTTCAACAAACAATCAAGTGTAATGTTGCTGAGAACTCGACTGAACCTGTGCTTACTTTTATCTAAATTAGATACGGCATTGCTCCTCGCACGGAAAAAAAGAAAGAAACTTGTGAAACTCACTTGGATAATTTGCTGGTATGCGGGGGGTCAAGTGTCTGACTGACTGATTTTACACGGTGGTAAAATGATCCCATAACTGAGAGATCACAGTTTCAATGAGTGCTCCAGCTTTGAGACAGAAGCTCAACCCCCTTACTGTTTGCTTTTTGTCCAATCCCCCCCCTAACACACACATTTACAGCAAAGCCATTTACTCTCAGTAGAAACATGTATTTCTACGCCTGCTTGGTGTTGCAATCCTCTCGTTCCTCTCTCGTCCTTACCTCAGAGATTTCAGCAAACTGCGTGTTGGCCTGGCAGCACTTCTCCGCCGTCTCCACAGCCAGTTCATAGTTGTCCACGAACGCTCTGTAAACTCCGAGCTGGCTGGCCTGATGGACAGGAAAAGAAACAGAGGAATGTGAAGCTTACAATGTTATGAACAGATCTGACATATTACAAATGTTTGTCAGTCAGTGAGCTGCATGCAGACCTTTAAATCCAAACAGAAATGTTATAAAATGGCGGTAAACTCTAAGCTGGCGTCCATACAGAAGAAATAAACAGCACTCTCTATGCTATGAGACAGAACAGTTCATTGTAAAGACAGGAAAAGCAATGAAACCGACAACACTGTCTTTCAGTGTGAAGCACAGATATCCGAGCACACTGGAGAGTCCTCTTCACCACCTCCTTGTCTTCACTTCCACCACTTCAACATAGCTGGTGCGCTTAACAAAAACAAAAAAAAATTAAAAAATAAGACTTTATTGTTTATTTTCTTTGTCTGATCTTCTGTTCTATATTACTGACACCGTTTATCTGTCTGGAAATCCAGTAAATAAAGTCTGAATAGAAGTTAAGCCTTTATTGATCCCTCGAAGGGAAATGAAAGAGCTGTAGCAGCACAAGGACAGAAAAAATACCGATAAACTAACAAATAGCTGTACCGCCTATTTTTTTCTTTTGTTTTTGATCGAGGGAACATTTCTACATTCTGCCTGGCAGCGCCCTAAACTTCAGGGGTTTTGGCGGGGACTATGTGTCACCCTATCCACAAATTCATGGAGTTGTTTTTCCATGAGATGTGGAGATTTGTATACAGGGTAACTTCACTAACTCCATCCTTAAGAACAGCCACGCTGAAAAGGCTGACACATATTTTTGCTGGCCACTGCTTAAAAAAATGCACTGCATCGAAATGGAAATCAGATGTTCAAAATCCAAATTGGAATGTGGCTCTCTGGAAATCAGAAACTGCTCCACAAGGAGAAAAAAAAAATGTATTGGTTGAGGAATAAGAGTGCAACATTTTACAAGATATGGCAACTGATATGGAAAACCGCCGATCACACCGGACGGATTGCCCTCCTGTTTAGTCTTCCCGTGTAGAGGATGTGCCTGACCACATGATCCTTGAGATGAGATGTTCCCCTTGGTCTCTCTGTTTTGTTCATTTGTAGTTATTGTTGGCAGCGTCTACTTCATGTTGAATTTTGATTTGCTTGTTTGTCTTCTTGTCTTTTGCTGTCTGTTTCACGTGTTTGGTTTTAAAACAGCAAGAACAGAATTTAAAAGACTTTGTAAAATTACAAGGCCAGCAGTATACATATAACCACTTTGTGTTGTACTGACACCAATGGTAAACCACTGTTGCAAATGAAGAGACACGGACACCTAACTTGTTTCTGATATGTCAAGTCTTTTCTTTTACAAGTACAAGCGGCAAACTAATACCAGGGAAACAGCCAGATAAACGGAGGCACAACTTTTGTCTCATCTGTTAGAAATTAGTGTCATTGTGAAAATGTTGAGTAGCATGACGACTTCACAAATGAAGTCCAGCTAAACCTTTACAGTGTGACTTTGGAAATGCTAAACTCTAATCTTAAAATATCATATGTGGCGCAGGAGATTCAGTCCAGTCATCTGTGTCTGAGAGACTGCGTGTGACTGACGGCGACAACAGCAGCAGCGTGTAACCACGGCGCTCCTCGCAGCAGCCCGGCCCGTTGCTGTGGCAACCAGCGAGACCTGCACCGTGCCGGGGTGAGTAATTAATAATTGGTGTAACGGAGGCTATGAAAGCACGTTTAGGAAGCTGGATGGCTGAATAAAACTCGCAGCAAACGCTGCCTGCCAGCGCTACGATCCATCTTGACTGCGAACAAAAGGACAATCAATTCTGCTGAACAAAAGCCAGAGGAGGAGAGAGTACAGTGAAGACGGGCTTTGTGTGTGTGATGTGTGAGAGCCTCAGATGTGCAAGAGTCGGGCACACGCGCGCGCGCACACACGCTTCGAAAAAGAATATCAAATACCTGAAATACCTGAGAGCTCTGAGTGAGTGTAGTGAGCATTAATTATTACCTTTACAGGATCTCATGACCTCGCTTATTGCTATATTTCAGATATTAAGCTCCATATGGGCCTGTGTGGAGCTTCAGTAATTTAGGCAGATGACTTTTGTCTCTTCCAGAGTCCAGAATTCAGGCTTATTACAACTTGGGTCACACTTTCATAGCATTGGTCTTCATTTTAATATACCAGGAGAGCATTGGACGTACAGTACAGCCCTGGGAAATGGCATCAGTTCGAGCTTGTAGGGCTGCAACTAATCATTTTTCTCGTTCAGTTAATCTACCCATTATTTTCGCGATTAATCATGTCAATCTCCCACAGTGGAGACTCCTACTTGTGGGTAATGTAGGCAACAGGTCTTGAAAAGGAAGAAGAACGTATGGAATACAGAAAGGCGATATCTCTTTTTCTGCTGCATCGATTTGGATCATTGAGTACGACAGTGTTTCAGAAGTGAAACGCCAGACCAGTGGACTGCTTTTCAAAGCCTGCCCACATTACCCACAATGCAGCTCAGCCACTGGGCTGACATCACAGGAGGCAATCTATCAGATTACGCGCGATCACTATCGCTGACAGCATCAATAAAGGACTACTACACATCTGTATTATAATTGATGACAGGAATGACTATTCCCGTCTCATTCACGCCCCCCTTTCATCTTATATTTAGGCATGACCTTCCCGACATGCCCTGATCCTTGCTGCCTTGAGGGTGTGCGATTCAATTCTGTCAGGAATGTGAAGTCACAAGTTTTCCAAACATCATTAGCACTTATTATGGTATTGCTGGCAGCCACAACGTGTGGATGTGTGGCAGATCTAATAAAAGCAGAAAAGCATCACGAGCCACCATGAAAACACACAACAGCAGCTCACTGACGCATTTCAAGCAGCAAAAATTGCCCCCCCAAAATGGATCTATAGTGTTTCCGCGCACACAATACATCTGCAGACAAGGACGAAGTAAAATGGAGGAAGGCGAGGAGTAAAGCAATTTTCACAATCCTGCAATCCTGTGTCCTGCCCTGGGCCACACAATCTGCACCACAGCGGAGGCCATTCAGAGCGTGACAGTTCGACTGCGGAGGAGAACAGAGCCTGAATGTCTGCCAGCCACATCCACCCCGTGCCGCGAAGGCTTAGCGAGTGTACGGCTGCGGCTACAGTATCGTAGCATAAAAATGGCTTTGGGTGATGAAAGAAATTGGTGGGGTGTTTGGATTTCTCAGTTCAGGATTTGTCGTGTGTGGGAGCATGTGTGTAATCCGCGGCGGAAAACAACATTAAGAAAAACAGCCTCATGACAGACCACGGCCATTACAGGAGGAGGCCGGATTTATAGCCACTTTGTGAGGGACTTCTAACAGGCGGGGATATTTTCTGACACGGGGGGAAGAAAGACTGCATTGTCTACAGTGATATATTGATAAGAACAGACACTGATAGAAAGTTAAGCCCCTTCATTTGCAGTGTAATCAAAGAGTCTCCATCTAAGTTTGCAGCTGTGCAGTTGTGTTTTGAGCTTAATGTCAGCCTGCTCACAGTGACAATGCTACAGGTAATATTTACCATATTAGTATAGCATATTAGTATGTATAACATTCACTAATTGCTGTATAGCTGAAGCCAATGCAGAAGTGCTTTACACCTCCATTCATCCTAATGCCAATCAGCGGGGCAACTCCACTGGTTTCAAAATGAAGTCAAGTTGTATGTAAGCTTATGAGAAAATGAACCTACTTTTCACTTGATTTATTACCCTCAGTAAACACTTTCCCAATAAGGTCATGGTCTAAACTGCTAGTCTTCTTCTGCTGCTGATTTTGGCACATGGTTGCTATGTATTTTGACAAATCTTAAGCCAATCCAAAGGCAGCCCGGCAAGAGGCTTGTCCTCCTAATCAAGGAAGAATCAGTCAAAGACAAACTCTGTCTCACACAAACAAATCTTACGATTCTTCTGAACTGTCTAATTTAACAGTCTGTTCAAATAATATTCATCTTTATCCCATGCAAAGGAGGGTGTACAAGCAGATGTTGAATGTCTTTCAACTCACTCACAGCCACCTGCGAGACACTTCACTTAGAAAGTCCTTAACAGAGCGCAGAATGACTGTCTGTGTGGGGCCAAGTGAAAGATCAAGAGTTATTCTTCTCCAAGAAATTCACAGAATGAGCCTTTTTTACTCGTACAGAGCCGCATTCAAAGCTACTTCATCACTTCGCCTGTCTGTTTTCATGGTGTAAAACCTTCCCTTTGCCGCAGTCTATGAAGTGCGTGTTTAGGGAGAGCAGAAGTGCGACTTAGCCCTATTTTCAGCCTTCAAACGCCTCTCACCGACACTCATGCTCATAACCTGTCAGTGACGCTTTGCCTCTTCCTCTTTTCTCTCCGTCTCTCGCCTTCCTTGTTCTGATGTTTCATGATTCCTAAGCCCGTCTGCTCCCTCGCAGATTTCAGAGTCACGGTGAGACAGCTCTATCGGCGCCGCAGCCGCCTAAATCTACTCGCCTCCCCGACTCTCATCCTATCTCTCAACCCTCCCTCCCCCATTCCTCGCCTGTTTCACCTCCTCTACTCCCATCTAATCTCTCCCTCCCTCCCTAACGAAATGGCTGTCATGTAGCATTTTTTTTCTTCCTTTTCCCCCCCCTTTCTGTAGGCTCAGCGTCTTCTCCTCCTGACTTTTATTAACTACTGTCTGGAGAGAGGGAGGGAAAGGGGCAGTGTGTGAGTGTGTGTGTGTGTGTGTGTGTGTGTGTGTAAATGCGCTATCGTGTGTACATGTTAGAGAGCAAGAGCGACAAAGAAAGCCACACTCCAGATTGTTGAGTTCGATAGAGAAAGTGTAAAAACAGAAGTGCGAAAAACTGCCTTTGTCAGCTTGACGTAACGTTTGAGACCTGACAAAGAAAATCCGCAAATGTACGGACACGCCAGCACCGGTCTTTGTGAGGAGTCGCTCCATCTTCCAATTGCAGCCCGCGAGACAGCAAAATTCAAGCGTGTTTTGGCGTCGCACCACGACTGCGGCGTCGCTCTCAAACACTGTAAACAGTCTCACATCAGTCTGCTCAATATTTGTTTTTTACCCCACATCAGAGTCATGACATCAGTGCTTTGTTTGAGGCTGAGCGCCTGGCAGTTTTATTGGATGGGAGGAGAATGTGACAGAGCAGCAGTTTTTAGGGAGGAAATAAAATATATAAGCAAGCTTTAAGGACACTTGGATGAAAAAAAATGGTTTCTGGCGGGTGACTCTTTGTCAGTAAATGAAACAAATTAAATCCTAATTTCTTATCTTGGCTTCAAGGGGAGCTTCCTGAGGGAAGTTAATAGCAGTGTGTACGGGTGTGCATGTGTGTGGGTGCGTGTGTGTGTGTGTGTGTGAGAGAGAGAGAGGGGCTCCTATTTATAGCAGCTTCTTCGAGACACAAAGCACACAGTGCAGTGATGGCCTCAGCTGCCTGAGGCAGAAAGGCGGCATTGTGAAACATGGCTGCACCTCCCTCCGTGCGTGTGCGTGCATATGCGTGTACTTGTACCGCATGAGTGAGTCCGAGGGGGGGAGAGAGAGAGAGACAGACAGGGTGAGTGAGGGAGACACTAGTGGGAAAGGAGCAGTATTTGGGAGAGAACTAACAAATGATTCATTGTGGGTTAATTGACCCATTGTGAAAATGATTAAATGGACCCAGTGTACATTTGGCTCTGACATTTTTGGCAGAAACTACCGGAGGTTCGAGAGAGAGACAGAGAGGGAGAGAAGGAAGGAGATAGGGGGAGAGAGAGAGAGAGAGAGAGAGAGAGAGAGAGAGGCAGGAAATAGGAAGAAAAAGCACAATCCAGATTCAATTTGTCCACATTTAAAATGATAAAGAGGAGCATCACTACAGAGATCAAATCTGCATTTTGTTTCATTGGTTTATTGAATCATGCTGACAGATTCCGCTTCTGAAAGCCTCCTGATTCTACAAACAACATTACTGTGAGTAATGCCACTCTTGCACAGCGCTTTTGCTTTGGGTCGGCGTGCATAAGGTCAGAAAACGTAGCTGTGGCACCCTGAATGTCCTTTCTGATACCGTCAACCCTTTTTTGGGTGCCCAGTGTTGTCACTCTGATTAAGGGTAACGTCGGACAGTCACACCCAGAGACGTTTCTGCTGGCACTGGCACACACACAGACACAAGCTCGAACCACCCCGACCCCGTCACTTATCTCCTCCTTTTTCCTCACCAGTTTCTGGAAGAGGTCCCCGACCCTCTGGTGGTGGCTCCACTGCTGGACGCGGGGCAAAAGTCCATCGTAGAACTCCCTGTGGATCTCGTAGAGCTCAGGCACTTTGAAGAAGATGGTTTCTATCTGGGCGACGGTGAGCACCGGCTGTGACGTCGTAGCCGCGGCCTTCAGAGGCTTCATAGGCTGAGAGGAAAATGGCGGCGATTTTTACTTGTAAGAGTTACTGCAGCAGGGTGACGTGTCTGAACAGTAAGCATTTGCAAGTAGATTTATTTAGTAGATCAGGACGGTTTCAAGTATAGACAACTCAAAAATGTGCAACTGTAAAGTAAGACCAAGGAACAAAACATTTGTGGGTTAATCAGTTTTTCTTTAGGAAAACAGCCTCCTGTAACAACAGTAGAGGTCGTAAAGTTAAAACCAAAACAATTAGCTGAAAGATGCTAACATGCTCTGCAGACATACCACTCTAAAACCGGGCTGACAATTTTCTCTCTTCTAATATAAATGTTCAAATAACGCCACCTTTGAATGTCTCATGTCTCTTTCCCAGTTGGAGATTGGTTTCATTTTCTATTTGGTTTGGTTATTCATAGCTTTGATTGCTGCTATTAATAGTTTGCAGAACAAGCGGGCCATTAAATTCAGATCCATCCCGAATCCAATGTTCCATTCACAATGTGCCGATACATCTAGTGGCACCCTAAGGACATCAAGTGTAAAGTGTCCATCAATTAAATAATTGTTAGACTCACATCAGAAAACTTTAAATAAAGTCAATACTTATTACTCACTTTGCTGGATCAATCGGTGTGTGTGTTTGTGTGTGTGTGTGTTTGTGTGTTTGTGTGCATGTGTGCGTGCGCACGTGTGTTCTCACCAGCAGCAGTGCCTCCAGGTGACTGAGGTATGTTTCCTCGGTGGCCAGGATCCCAGACAGGACCCACTTCCTCATCTCCAAACCTTTTTCCAGGTCACATTCAGTCTGTAAGAAACATAGAGACAGAGAACAACAAAGTTAAAACAATACCCAGCGACACAACACGACTGTCTTCACACAATTTATTCAGACTTTTTTTGTGTCTGAGGCATAAAGAACATCCAAAGCATCATATTATTCCTCATATCAGCTGGTAAGAAGGCCTCTAATATGACTTGCAAATGTCAAATTGAAGGGCTCCTCGCTCTTAGTAGAGCTTGACATTCCTGCAGGCTTGCTGGTTTTTTTTTTGTTTCTACAGTCTAGGAAATCAAACAGCAACAATTGCACCTTCTAGAACGCCTTACTGGTTGCCTCCCCATTCCCCCCTCAGCCCAGTCAAAGCTCACTGAGAAGAACGGACATGAAAGAAAACAGAGAGACAGAGAGATTCCTCGGGCTGTCTTGTTTAACCACGGACTCTGAAATAACTCAAACAGGCAGGGTCTCCTATGGGAGCAAGGTTGGCGTATAAATATGTGTCTGTGAGGGAATGCCAGCGCACACACACGCACGCACACGCGCGCACACGCACACACACACACACACACACACACACACACACACACACACACACACACACACAGACAGAATGAGCCCAGGTTGGGACGAGGAAGCATCCGGTCCCTCAGGCTATGAGGAGGAGGAAAGAGAGAAAACAGGAAGGAAGGGGATGACAAAGAAAGAAGAGGAGAAGTAAAGTTGGAAGAGGGAGAGCAAGACAATACAGATTCAGTTTATTTAAAGCAGCTGAGAGAGAAAAAGGGGGCAAAATATCTGATGTAATAAACAACAGACACAGACAGAGGGAAATTTGAGAGACATAATCAGGGATAAGCCACA
>CAEMYA010000179.1:4949604-4965299 GCA_903131615.1 Diplodus sargus | reverse complement strand
CCCAGTGCAGAGTCATATTATTAAAGAGAACAAGAGCTGCTGTGGAAAATTAAATCAGCAGCACAGCTGATGGTCGGTGATGACTCATCACAGTGACATCATAAAACCATCAGCTTCCACTGAGCCAATCAGAACTCATGTGGGCTCTGACTCATCAATTAAAGAAGCAGACTGGAATGATGTTCGAAGAGAGGCTGTCCAAGGGCAAATGAAGGGCGATGGTAACTCCATTTTCATGGCAGTTGTTGAAAGCATGTCTGGCTGTGTGGGGAACGTGTTGTTTGGCCTTGTAACATCTAACTGACCTTAAACCCAAACATTCCCACAGCGTACAATAAATGTATCAGTCTGATCCAAGAGAGGAGGATGAGTTCCAAGCTTGCAGGTCAAAAAGGTTCCGTGCACTCAAAGGTCTCATCATTTATTGGCAGATTCAGGCCATCAATCAGATTGACAGGCTCGCTCGCTCGCTCGCCAGCTCAGACGGAGAGCGTAGACCGAGGGGGGGCGGAGTGACTGGTCCCGCCTCATGACCACTGATGCGATTACTTCCTCCAAGGGCACAGTGGAGAGAGGCAGTATTAGCCTATTACATTCTCCCACAATACCTCGCTATCATAATCAAACATATGACTCTAGCTTCTGCATCTGCTGTCTGAGAAGTCGTTGGTAATTTAGACAAAGAAATAAAATGATAAATAAAAAAAGGAAAGAAAAAAAATGATTATGGCAATAGCGTCCATGTTTATTTTCATCTTTGCTGACACTAGGGTTGTGTGTGTGTGTGTGTTTGTGTGTGTCTGTGTGTGCGTGCGTGCCAATCCTCTCCATGGTAACCTTTGAAGAGCACCAGACGTCATAGATCACTGGTTTTCTCTCCGCAGACAAGAGAAAGCAAAGGAGGGGAGGGTAAGAGGATGAAGGCAGCCACGGGGTGATGGAGGTGATAGGTAATTCTGCCTAATACCCTGGATGAGAAAGAGCCCGACTCTTAACGGGAATGAGTTTCTTTACTGGATGACTGCTTCTGGGGTTATGAGACACAGCGATATTGTCCTTTATCAATCCTCTCAAACGCCGGATTTGATTTCTAATCAATTGACAGATTTTTGACGGAGCAGGATTGCTGTAAGAATAGATTAGCCCACTTCCTGCGCTGTATTGAGGTCAAAGGACATAACTATTGGCACCCACGTTTGTAGAATATATTCATATGGTCTCACACTGTGTGTCAATAGTAATATAAATCCTTTATGATAAGTTGCTTTGTTTCAATTCCATTTCTGCCATGGAGAGAAATGAACACTTTTCCAGCAGTAGGAGATGGTGTATTAGATGGGGTGGCATACTGACCGACTTGGAGGACTCTAACGATCCAGAGGACAGGGTGTCCCGACTGCTGCGGCTCTTGGAGCTGAGGTGTGGCGAGGATGACGGCGAGTCGTCGATGTACGGCAGGATGTCGTGGTGCCGCCGTTGCTCCTCCGCGCGGTCTGCATCATAACCGTATGTGGGCGGGGTCCCAGTGTAATGGCCATCTGTGACAGGAGAGAAGAGACAGAAGGTTCCTTTAACATTCTCTCAACTTCTCTGCATAATGAGGTATAGTCTTATAAACTCCATGGGTCGAGTCTGGTCAAGGGCCATTCTTGCATACATCAATCCCACATCTTTCTCTCCGTCAATTCTTATCAACATCTCTCCTATCAACTATCATTTAAAGGCATAAAATGCTCGTCTGCAAATGAATATCACTTCCATATATCAGTTATCAGTTTCTTACAATCCGTATTGGTGTCAACCCTAAAAAAAACATATCAGTCGACCCCTAATTTAACACGGTGGTTAAATGCAATGTAATTTTTAATCCATTCATCCACCCGCGCCTTTTCAAAGCACACTGGGTAGATGCCTGGTGTCTTTCCTTCGCTGGTTGGCCTCATCCTCACAGACGGTTATTAGAGAAGAGTTCATTTACAACACTAATTAATGCAGGTCTAGAAACTGGGGCACACAAAATGAACCCCCCCCCCCCAACCCCGCATCTTTGTTCACGCATTCAGACAAAAAAACATAAAGCTGAGAGAGGAGGCACTTGAAGAGGCCAACTACAAACTGGGTCAAGGTTCAAATAATTTGAACACAGAGCGCAGCATCTCCGGGGAAATTTTCAACAACCTCCCTCTGACCTGCTTCTGCGGCGGGCGCTATCACTTTCTCCGAGCCAAAATAACATCTCCGCTGGCACAGAGTGGTTCTGCCTACGATTAAGTGCGCTGCCCTTTTTACGAGGAGAGGTGGGAGAGACGGGACGGAACGAGAAACAAAGGTCAGAAAGTGGAATTGGACTGCAAGTGACTTGTCTCGCGCTCAGCGGGGTGATGCATTTCATTGACGTTGAAGCTGTGGCTTCCGCTGGACTAAAACTGTTTCGGCTTCCAGGGGAGAGAGTACAGTCAGCGTTTCGGGGAATCTGATGCGTAACAGCTGGGGGGGGAAGACATCGTGCGTCTCCTGAATGCCACTGAAGACCTTTTTTGCTCATCTCCTCCCACTCCCACATTCAACAGAGCCGCACTTCACAGAGAGCTGGCCGGGGCCTCCTCTGTGCTGACTCACACTAATAACATGCCGCGGCAGTTTCCAGAGTGCAAACACAAACACACAGGACGCACTCCAGATCACACCAATCGTAAGCTTTTCTGCGGGTTTACAACGGCTACTCAAGTCCTTTTTTGTGCATCCGCGATCTCTGTTCCATTGAATTTCATGAATGTTTGGCTCACACAGGCCCGTACACAAACATATGCTCTTACAGTCACAGAGGGAGGAGAGAAAAACAGCGAGGGAGAACAATGCCAGTGTGTCCGGGGCCCGACTGACCTTCAGCCCACCCACTGCTTGCTCCGTGTACTCGCTGCCGCCTGTGGGCGTGTGCTGCCCACCGCGCCTGCTTGGACCAACGGCATCCTGCCAGGCAAAGACAACATAGAGGCTGTGTGTGTGTCTGTGTGTGTGTGTGTGTGTTTGTGTGCAAACAGTCTCTTCCCACAATGCCAAACCTTGCAGCACACCATACCGAGTAGTGCACCACACAGTCTTCATTCATTTTTAGCGTTAGCATGTGCCATTGCTGTTATTGTGAAACTCCTGCACATATGCTGTTATTTATATATTTAATGACTTCTTCCACAGACTCCGAGACTCAATATGTTGATGTGTTCATTAACACCTTTCTTCAACCTCTCCTTTAGTTTTTTTTGGTTTTTGTATCATTTTGTACAAAGTCACTTTGTAATAACTGAATTGCACGGAAGCATAATTTCGGATAAGACTGTATGTGTTTGAATAGCACATGACTGAGTTACCAGATCTCATTTTTTAGAGCTTCCTGAGCTCGAGCATGCACAGGGCAAAAGCTGTTGGCAGAATATTTTGAAATGAGGTACAAGCTGAAGTACGGAGAAGGAAGTGAGATGAGCGTATATGAAAATGTTTTTAAAACGGATTCGCTGTCTAAAAACACGGGGTGTGGATGTGAAAAAACACCAAGCTGGAAATGAGCGCAAGACATCCCCGGCATGTTTATTTTTTTTCCCCGACCCAACCTCTCTGCTCTCATGTGAGAGGCGTACCACCTCCAGCTTACTTCTTTGAATCTTCCCACCACCTTGCTCTGGGAAAAAAAAAAAAGAAAAAACTGTGCATGTGCACGCGTAAGTGTGTGTGGAATGTATTTAGTGCCCACACAGCCTTGAGGCCGAAAATGTTGTGCACCCAGACAACCATTTTTAGGCCGGAGCCACCTCTGGGCTTAAAGAGGGCACAGTCACGGACATAAAACCACAATCATGAATAATACTGATAAACTGTAGAAAGATGAGGACACATGAAGTGCCGAGTAAACCACCGCAGCTCTGACTAAACAGTGTGTCGCCTGGGGAATGTATGTCTCTAATGTAGAGCACACAAGAGCTGCACGGTAAACAGCCACAAGTTTATCTGCTTCTTACAAATAAAACAAGACAATCCAGCAGTTTATGTCCACACTCTAACAACTTAGCATGTTACTGATACTGGATGTGTCCGCACTGTCCAATTGCGGGGTGGACTGAGCTTTATGAGTCGGTTAATGGGTCACTACAGCCTGTAATCGTCAAACACCAGGCCTTTGGTCGGTCCACGTCTGACCTCATCACGGCCCAGACGCTGTTTCTAACGTCGCTGTGAGTCAGTTCCCCCTCCGTCCATCCTCTCGCGTCATACATAAACTTCTGCATATATCTAACGTCCTCTTTCTTTGTCTCTTGCTGGGTATTCGGTGCGAACAGACCGCCTGTGTTTCAGCCGATTTATGGCCTACACAGCTGGCCTCTTCATCCTCGTGCGGCTCACAGATCAGCATCTTCCTATTCCTGCTCTGAGCTGTATCTCTTTCTCCTCCCCTCTCTTGTTTACAAAACGGCCCCACCCCCACCCCCCAAGGAAAATAATAAACTGCAAACATGACAGAAACGCTAACAAGTATGCCTATAGAGCAGGGGCAAATACACAAACACAGTAGTGCTTTCTCTAAAAAAAAACATATATATAATCCAACTATTGATTTCTTCCTGGAGCCATTCGGCAAAATAAAACAACTAAAATGTGTTTCGAGACACACACACATGCTCATACTCACACACATTCCTGTAAAATGTTTACATGGAAACAGTGTTTGGGAGGGGAACAGGTCTCTTTCCTGCTGCAGGTGGAAAACCACAGTCACATGGGGAATAGCTGCTGCTTCGCTGCCATGGCAACACACGGGTCTTTCCAAAACAACACCAGAGGCAGGGGCAGGGGTGTCAGGGTGTCACGTGACAATGATCCGCTGATGGGACGTCTTATATTATAGAAGACGAGGACATCAAATACTGTGCGATTAAATCATTGCAGCTTCGGTGTGCTGTATGTGGTCACAGTCAAAGGATTTTTTTATTAGAGATTGAGACACTTTGAAACGCTGGATTGTGCACCTGATTGTGTAGTTTCCGTGCTATCAAACAATCTAAGGATCTGAGGAGATTAGGGCTTTGTATCTAAACTCAATCAAACCTTCCAGATCACAGAGAAGAGTTACCAAAGGTTGGCTCTAAATTTATGATTACGCACAGAATCTTAAAAGGACTGGTTCAACGTTTTGGGGAATACGCATAATTGGATTAATAGGTACAATATCGAAGAATCGGCTAGCTGTCAAATGCATACTTCAAACAATGGCGGCGGCATATCACAAGACCAACCGCTGACTGCAGTGAACTGTTCATTTAGAAATACAGCTAGCTGTCCCGGCTGTGAGCTCGTAACACCAGGGGAGTGTTGGTGTCGTTGACACAGTGAACACAGGAGCTTTCGGCCGCCAAGAGGACTGGGGCTAGCTGGTTATTACGCTAACGTTGGTGGATATCTCTGCAACACACTACTCAGAAGTCTTTGACATGACATCAAAACTGATGTTTCCTCCCATTCTGTTGAGAAATTAGCGTACATTTTTTAGCGTTTCAGACTAAAATGTTCACATATTGCGTGTTCAAACAATCTGCCACATACAGCTGATGCGTTGTTGTAATGAGACCTCATCTCGAGAGGCCACGTAACACTCGCCCACTGTTCATTTTGTGTCAAGCGATGCCTACTTTATTTCCATACTTCTTCTCTCTGCCCTGTTCTTTGACTGCGTGTCTCATCCATAAAAGACACAACATCTACGCATTCTGTTACAGTGCTGAAGCGCAGTAGTTAAGCAAGCCGAATGCTCTAACCCTCCATTTTCCAAACTCATTCTCACAAATGCAAGGAATTACAAGGCTTGTCTGAGTTTAAGTGCGATAAAAGAGAGCTGTGGCCAACAGACAAAGGAAACAATTGTTGCCTAAAGCCCTCCAGTGCTCTGTGTGGTACCCAAACTAAAAAAAAACAAAACAAGGAAAGTAGCCACTGTTAGACAGAAATAATTATGGAATCTACAATTATAAGATAGAAAAATGATGAATGACAATAAAGAGAGAGAAGACAGAGACAATGCGACAGATTGAGGGCCATGAAATTGGAGAGAGAGAGAGCGAGAGGGAGGGAGAGACTCTCAAAGGAGGCATAAGATATCCTCGATAGTGAGAGCTGCCTCTCCACCCGCCCCCCATCACCCTTTTCCACTCAGCATGGTCGTCATAAATCTGCACCCGGCTGCTGACGCCTTTATTGGCCTCTGGGAGGAGGCCTGTCACCCTAACACCGCCAATATAACTCCCACAAATACATTCACACACTCACCTTAAAGCCCCACCCAGTCCCACAGGATCCTAATGTTACGCTACGACACTCGCAGCCCTCAGTCTTAATCCAGCTATTTCATTTGAATGTAATCTAAGATTGAACGGTGTGTTTTAATGGTTTCCTTCAGCTCCCCCCCCACCACCATAAATCTCATTCATATACAGTGTGCTGGTAGGGTACCGTGGATTTGGGAGGGCTAAGCTTTTTAAAAGAGGCCAGGTCTGGATACTGGAGATAAATAAGATGCAGCACCGTCTCCTCAATAATGTGGCAATTTCCAGGACTGCCCATCAAAAATGGCGTCACATATGCAGGGTTGGATCGGGTCGCTCAAGCTTCAGCGATTGTTCGCCAGCTAGTCTGGCATTATTGGCAAACAGCTTAGGTAGACTGTGATGGTTTTTGTTTTACGTTTTTAAACTGCATTTCAATCAAGCGTCACGCGTATCGCCCACGACCTCGATTTACTTATCACTTGAAACATGTCGGCTAACGACAGCATAGCTGGTAGCTTCCGTTAACAGTTACACTTACAGTTAATCCTTTTGTAAAGTAAGTGTGTAGAAAATCTTTATCATATCTTCATGTAACAATCAGCTTTGTTTTTCATTATTTCTTGGCGATGCGTGATACGCTGCTAATTAAAAAACAAAAAACTAGCGTGAGTCGGAACCCGCAAAGAGCTGGTGCAGCAATGACAGAATGGGAACTGGGGTGGGAGATGCCACAAGGAGAGATAAAGAAAGAGAGAGAGAGAGAGACAGAGACAAAGACAGAGAGAGAGAGACAGAGAGAGGGCACCCCTTCCCCTGAGTTCCTCCATCCTCCGAATATCCAATTTAGAGACAATTCAACACAGAGGGGAGGGGGGCTGGCAGACGAGCGAAAGTGGAAAGCTGTGGAAATTGAAGTGAAGCCTCGGCTACAACATCGCTGGGGGGGACAGACATGCCGTCAAATGAACTTGAACGCAGCGTTACTCCCCGTAATCCTCCTGCGACGGCACAGGCACTTGACAGAAGTTAATTTGATAAATGCCACTATCTTGTCATTAAAGGGCAGAGATGGAGGAAGGTGGCTATACGCTTACAGGCCTTGATATCTGCGATTCGGGCGTGGAAATCTGGAGGTGCGGCTCCTTTCCGCTTCTGTCTTTTTGTACACCACGGAGACTGTTTAGAGAGGAGTTCTTAGCTCTCACTTCAGGTCACATTTGGCGCTTCTGCTTCCATTGAGTGTAACTGGATTTGGAAGCGAAATGACTCTCGCAAGATAAAGATGACTCCTAAAGGCATTCTTCACCGAATTGCTGCAAAAGATACGGCTGACTTGGATTGCATGTAACAAGCGAAGAGCGTGTTTGCCTACACAAATCACCGTCTCCGCAGAGGCAAAGTGTCCCTGGGAGCGTGTTTGAGTTTTTACGAATTTATTTTTCTGCTTCGATCGCTCCTTTGAGAGGACGGGGAGGACCGCACATCGGCAAACAAGGTGATGACTTTTCACACCGCGATGTTTCACTAGTAGTCAATTCAATATGAATATTATTTCACCAGTCACCACCAGTGAACCCCTTGTCCCCGCTTTCCTGGCAGCATTAACATTGCTCGAGTTGAGAAATCATATTAAACCAATTTGTTTCCTGGAGGTAATCTCTTCGCCTCAGCGTTGATAATCTCTGTGGAAACGACCCAGCAGCAGCAGCAGCAGCAGCAGCAGCAGCCGGTTTCAGTTATAAAGCTGGGATCATCGCCAAAGTCAGAGACGCTGCTCCTTAAAAAACAAACAGCGCCCCCTGCAGTGGCGTAATCATCCCCTTTGTCTCAGGACGGAGGGATGAAAGGAAAACAGTCGGAAGCAGGAACAGATTCGTGAAGATACTCGGATGTGTGTGCGCAGCGGTGCCGTGTTTTCTGTGTGGCTTCACAATCCTACAGCTTGTGCTTAGACGTTTTTAAAAAATACATGTATATTTAAATATCCGCGTGGTTTTGTGTGCTTTCCTAAACTACTCGTGGTGACAGATGCAAACCGCGTCTCCATGTCATCACCCTCAGCCGCGGAGGAAGAAACGATGTCAGATACGACAGCCGGGCTGCCGGCTTTGATGAGTTACTTCCACCTGAAGCGTTGCCGGTGGCTTCGTAATGTGCCGCTTACTGCGATCCAAAAGAACAACTTCTTAACTATTAAAACCCAGTTGGAGTTTCCTTTGATGCTGACAGGTCGCATCTTTTCGAATTAAATCTTAAACAACGGGTCTGCTTTCTCTCAGGGTTACGGTTGATGTGTCTGCAGGTGGCAGACAAGATCAAATAAAGTAAAGATAAATATTCAACGGTGAGATTTAACACATCAAAGTCTGGTTGCAGGTCGCTGGGAGTTGTACGGACACTTAAGTGGCTCCAGGGGGAGGATACATCGCCTCAAGCGATCTCATTTGAATCTTGATTTTGGATTAGGCCTGATCGAGTTAAAGGTGACTGTTAGGTCTTGGCGGAGGTATGCACTCTACTCAGTCTCATTCTAGTTGGCTAACTGTTTCAGCATCCGTCCTCGTTGACTGTGCAGAGGCTTGCTGCCAGAGGACACTGCGTTCCTGTCATAAGATATGGTAAAGACACACTGCGAGACGAGGAATAGAGAAAGGATTTCGTAAAAAAAAGGGAAGACGGATGAAACAAGGGATGACAATAGTTGACGAGCAGGCAGGTAAGCAGACATAAATCGCAGCAGCTGACCCGAACACAAAAATAAACACAGTTCTGGTATAAATAAAGACACGGACACAAAGATAATCACACAGCCAATCGCAGGGAAAGTCTGTGAATGACAGACAGGCATATGTGGTATCTTGTGCGATGTGTCAGCTTCCCTCTGCGCTGTGTGTTTTACATCCTCCCCTGTACCATTTCTCGCCCTCTTTTTTTCCGTCTAAGTCCACATCTCTTGTATTCTCTCTCTCTCTCTCCCTCCCTCCTGCCACCACTTTTCCTTTGATCGCTCAAGACTTTCAAGGAGAGCGCTCTCCCGTCTCGGCGGACGCTTGCACGAACACGAACACACCGCTCTGTACTCGTCCTGCAAGACAGACCCCCTTGATTCCGCGCGCGCCTGTCGCGTCGTCTCCGTCAACTGCTAAAGTCATTAGGAAGGAGTCTCATTACCCCGATCCCCGAAGCATTATGGGGGGAAATAAGCGTTCAAATTGCAGCAAAATCACACAGAGACTCTGATTAATAATACAGCATGCTAAATTACCAGCCCCGCGCTGGAACACGGGCGGCGCTCATTAGACTGCGGTTTCTACAGGCAAAGATGGTAATGTGTGATGAGAAATAGAGGATGCTTGGCTTTTAGGGTTGTTAAGTCAGCAAGTGGAAGACCGCGAGAGTTTAACATAGATGGGTGACGATGGGTGTTAAGTGGTATTTATGGTATTTGCATTGTCTTGCTTTGGGAATCTGCGGAAGGAGTCACAATGATAACACTTCACTTTCTCCCCGACACAATAGAGCTTTTTTCTGTCTCTAACTTCCATCAACTAAATACTATCTTTCCTCTTTTGCTCTTTGTTGTCTCTCTGCGCTTTCCTCTCATTTCCTCTCCACGTTGGTCTTTGCAGGAGCCAGCCTGCGATCTCACCGCAGCGGTAAATCTTGAGGGCAGACCTCGGCCCCTCTGACGCTCTCCTTAATGCATCATGAGCACCACGGCGATTGCGTTTGTTTCTGTGTGGGTGGAGGAGCAGCCTCATTAATTTATCTACGCTGGAGCCGGTGCTTAAATCTCCACGGCTATCTGCAAAAACACTCCGCGGGGCCATCGTAAGTAATGTGTGGGTTTTAAATGCCCTGGTGTGCGAGATTAAAATAGAATGAATGCGACTGACGGGAGTGTATTTTGTCTATCTTTGCAACGGTGCGTGAACCTGGTTACCCAACATGCCACAGTCTGACCGAAACGCTTCCTCATGACTGTCCTCAACCCGTGTTTAATGCAAATCCCCTCATGAAAACCACAACACAAGAACACAATAAATGGAAAACGAATATGGTACAGTCTGGATCAACTTCATGGAAGAAGTTAAGCAGAAAATAGTTGTTGGGTTGATAATTTTCTATATAACTCAGTGGTAAAAACTTGAATAAGTGAATGGCCTTAATATAACCCTATTCAAATATGTTGCCACAAGAGTCTCGGTAGTTGCCAGTTTGCGGAAAAAATGCAAATATGGCTGAGTTCTGCATTATACGCCCAGTATACTGTAGTGCCCTAACTTTAGCTTAATAGCATTAGCGACATCAACATCAGCTAGCATTAGAAACGTTTACATTATCTATCATGCGTTAGCAACATTACTGTTAGCTAGCTGGCGATGGCAACATTAGGTAGTGCAACAAACTGCCAAATACTTGAGGGGGCAGATAAAGTTAAAGGATGCGACAATTCGTCCTGAGGGACACATGATTGTCAAGCTACCCACTCAAAACATTTCAACTCAAATCACACATGCCAGCACCGTGGAGTTTTAAAACAGGGAACATCTACTAAAAAGACAACATATGAACACGCTGTTTAACAAAATACTATCGCACAATCACAGGTGTGAAGTGTTTGCTTGTGTCTGTTGCTGGAGGGCGGAGGCACTCAAGGCCCCTGAGCGGATCGAAGGTCGGAGGTGAGAGGTTAACGCATTGGAGGAGAGGGGACAAAGGTCACATGGGTTTTCTGTTACTCTGCATCTTCGTATGTGTGTGTGTTTGTGTATCCATGTGAGCCTCGAGCAGGGGAGCTGAAATCCAATTAACAAACGGTATTATGACTTCAATCAATAAAACCACTAGCTGGGAAATTCACCCCTGCCCCTTTTCAGACACGGACAACACATACCTCCCCCTAAAAATACTGTCGTGCCTTGAAAACGAGAAAGGGCCAGTAGAAGCGGCTGAAAAAAACTGACTAACCCAACAAATAAGTTGCAAACCAAACGATATTTAGATCTGTCTGTATCAGTCTGGATAGATCAAATGTGGTTGTCACGTTGCTGTAAAAATAAATAAAATTCTGGGCATGAGATGGCAACCCGTTGTACCGAGACCAATGGAAAATGTGTTTTGGAAAGATGATAAAAGCAACCAATGAAAAATATGACATTTAAAAATACTAATCTAAGTAATCTCACTATCGATGAAGGATGCACTCTATTCCTTGCTGATAACACCTTATTGTGAACAACTAAACCTTGTTGAAACCGTAAGAAGGAGAGCTACTTAGCTGTTAGCTGTTTGGCAGCCAGTGGGCATCAGAGTCTTGTGGTATGTTTGGCTACCGGAGCTAACAGCTAATGGAGCCAATATAAGTCACAGCTAATGGAGCTAACGCTAAACACACAGCAAAACTGAGTCTCTGCTCAGAGGAACAGCAGCTTGAAGTCAACACATGACGAGTATCCAGTAAATAAATGACCAGAAGTACTTCAGCTACTTGCACTTTGGATGTGAAGGTACATCGAGTGCTAATACTTTTTTAAAAACAATAAGAAATGACAATAACAAAGATTTTGGGACAGCTTACAATTCACTTATTGATGGTCAAAAATGCTTTTTGGGATGGGGGTAGTTAATTAGCCTGGGGGCCTGTGTGTGTGTATTTTCAGACACAACATCAGGACAATTATCCTCCACATTTCTTCCAGCTTTGTTTTAGCCCTGCACGGACAGGAATGACGAGTACGTGTTCATTTAATACAGCCTGACAGAGGCTCAGGATGCGGAAACAGAAGCAAAGCGTACTGAATAATTGTTCCGCATCAATGTCTGATGTGTGAAAGAGAGTTTGACACTCAAAAGTGATGAGTGCTGTGCCATTACTTTCTACTTGGATATGAGACTTCATGCTGACAGCTGTCAAAGGCGACTGGTTGAGTAATAGTCTGCGACAGGCCAGGATATTTTATAAAGGTAAATCATTTGTCCGACCGGCAGGTGTCCGAGGAGAGGAAAAAAAAAGATTATAGCTCAGTTTTATTTTTACCACATGATTTTCAGGTCCACGTACAGACAGAATACACTTACTACTGAGCATGTTGTTGTACTTTTATTGGGTTTCTTAGCTTACTGCAGTTATATAACAATTCAATGACTGCATCAAATTAAAAACATTTTCCCAAGGTATTGTACTTAGGTAGAATTTTAGGATAGTCTACTTGGAGTATTTCTGTTTTATGAAACATCAACCACTACCTCTCTACCTTTTGGACGCAAATACTTATTTTTACTCAACAACAAACAAACAAAAATCTAATCAGAAGTTTGCATTTTGTCTTTGGGTTTTATTTGGGTACTCAAGTTTTCACCCACAGTCCAAAGACGTGCAGGTTTGGTTAACTGGTGACTCTAAAATGCCCACTGAAGTAGATGTGAGCATGAATGGTCGTCTCTATGTGTCGGCCCTGTGATTGACTGGCGACCTGTCCTAGTTTTACCTCGCCTGTCGCCCCAATATCAGCTGGGATCGGCTACAGCACCCAATGACCCTGGATGGTGATGGATGGATGGATGGTTTATAGATTAAGCTACCCAGCAGCAGCATTTATAAAGTAGTTAAAATCAGCGCCACGTTTACAAGCTATCCCATCACTGTTGCACTGCTTAATACATTAATCACTATAATCCATTAATACAGAATACAGCTGATGTACCCTTGACATCAGGCACTCTCTTGTGGTTTTTTACCTTAAAGAGTCCAGTCAGGAGTCAAGAGTATTTCTACACTTTGGTATTGCCAATTTCACTTCAAAATGTACTTTATCTTTATCTAACATCTGGCAAGTTCTTCCACCACTCGCAGATGGTTTCAGCTTGAAACAAGAGACCAAGACAAAATCACCAAAATGCTTTTTTAATTTCCTGGGAGAAGTGACTTTACGAGAGCTGCGTTTCGCGTGATCATGTGTCACACCTTCTATAAAGTGCGGTGGCTGTGAGTTTTATGGTTATGGGATTACGTTATATGTACTGTTTAGGTGGCGCAGGACTGCAAGAGTCCCGCATAATGGAAACACAGTCTGTTCCCTAATTGTGTAAAGCCCTACCATGTGCCCACCTGAAGTGCCACTGCCTTCTCTCCAGTGTAGGCCTCAGCTATTAAAATACTTGGAAAAAAAAGCAATGCGGTAAAGTGCAAGTGGCTCATATGTTCTTCCAACCACGCTGCCTGGGACTGCATGCAGTCATTTTATGGTCATCATACAGTAGGCAGACATTCAATGCCTGTGTGCTGCTGGCATTATTTCATCTCCAGGGCACATCACATCATCCCCATTACAATCCCCAGGGTCCTGTAAAGCAGCTAATGTTGCACTCCTGCTGCCGTTGCTCCTGAGATTGTCTCTAAGAAACAAATCAAACGCTCAGAAACCCGGCTGTCCCTCTCTTCGAAACAACTAAATTTTTGCCTCTCTGTAATATACTGCACACATATAGCCAACACGGATGGCTTCAAGCCATTCAAAATCTATTTTAACATTCAAATTTGACATCAAATCGTTTTTAAGGTACAACAGTTGGCAGCTACATAAAAAGTCTGATATGAGCCCATGATTTCATTTCCTGATTCGCAGCAGGCCACTTAAGAATAACACTGAAAATAAAGTCTCGCTACTTTAGACTGATGCGTTTCCTGTCAAACTGGGACTGTACACTTTAAAACTCTTACCCAGTGGGATACCAGTTACAGGAATAAACACAAAAGTACAAGAAATGTGTGCTTTTTGGCGTGGAATTTAGATTAGGCACATGACCTGTTAAGTTAGCTAAGGCCTGGATTATACTGCCAAAAAGTGCGCAGATGAATTCAGTAGCTTGTCACGCAGACAAGCTAGCACGGTCAGAGCAAATTGTAGGTACAGATTGTGAATGTATGTTCACCTACTTGTACACCCACTGATGACGAAATCTACATCATGGACATAAATCCTAGAGAACCCTGGAGAACCCCTCTTCACATTCGTGGATACAAAAAGTAATATTTTGGCTGAAAGGAGACATATTATTCCAGGGAAAACGGTGCTCCTGTAGTGACTGAAACACCTTGTCAGTACACCTGCTTTTAATTCCGCGACTTCTCGACATCACACTACATCACCACCATTTCACACATCAGACTAATTTGTGCCTGTGTTCACGTTAGAAGTAAAAACAACAGAGCCGGCTGGAGAAATGGTGAATGGCCCTGGCTCAGGCGTTTGTGAGCTGACCAATCAGAGCAGACTGAGTATTCGGGAGGGGAACCTTAAAGAGACAGGATCTAAAACAAGAGTGTTTCAGACAGAGGGGGAATACAGTGCTGCAGCGTTAGAAACGCAACACTTTAAGACTTGAAGCATGGAGGAAAATCATCATCATATGCTCGATCCAACCTGAAAAACTGAAAACGGCTCCACTCAGTTCACCTTAACCCTGTCCCCTCTCCCACGGCTCACGGCTCAGACATCACAGCCTGCAGCGGCGCTTATCACCGGCAAACAGCAGAACGGGCACAAAAGGCCCCAATCTGCCTAATCTCTGGTCAAACACAAGCCACAGCATCATCGCTGCTCAGGGCAATAAACTGCTGCTTTGTGCCGGAGCCGTTCAGGGGACACGCGTTAGGACTTTGCTAATCGGACCGTAGAGATTTCCCAAAGCCCATCTACAGGGGAACTGCTGCCTGGGTTACCACAGCCGCAAGGAAGAGCATTTCATCTCTGATTAGGTAACCTGTCGGGATACGGGAGGCTTTTTTTTATTCATGCCACTTAGGAAAAATAACCAGAAGGAATGAAGTTTTACAGGGTAATATCTACTCAATGTTATTTTTTGTTCAAATTAGCAAAAAAGGGGGGCAAACAGTGAACCACCCAGAAACACTGACACAGACTGTACGGTATGCATGCTACCTTCAAAACAGAACAGGAGGGGGAAAAAAAATGCAAAATCGCATTCCACCATAAGGTAAGCTGTCATCCGAACATCCTCTCAAAGCAATTCTCACCCGATCCGATGGTTGCCATGGAATTTCTGTGGCCTCTGTCTCTTCTTCTCTAATCTTCCCCTCCTTCCCCCCTCTTTATACTGGCACTGGGCCAGTCTGACTGTCTGCCAGTTTCAAGCATCCCAGCATCAATTACCTGCACCCAGCGCTCATACTATATTCCCATAATGGCTCTAAAACCTACCCACACACACACAGACACACACATTTACAACACACAGGCCTCGCCCCCACACGGTGCCTGATCAAATACACACTCATGAGATACAAGAGCATATCGACTCGCAGCCTTCCACTATTCATGGGAACACACACGCACGGTTTCACAAATTGAGGACACTGAA
>CAEMYA010000179.1:4926602-4949570 GCA_903131615.1 Diplodus sargus | reverse complement strand
GTCAGTGCCTACACAGACAGTCATTTCAATTATCTCTATTCCTCTGGCTGTCTGGATGCTGTCTCTTGAAGGTTACGGGCTGAGCTCACCACAGTCTCCTCCGGGACATTGTCAAGAGGAGCCAGCTTTGCTATTTGATTCCCGTCCACGCGGGATCCCACGATGTCCTCACTGTGGCGAGAAGCCTCTGTGTCTCCATCCCACCCGGAAGCGGCACCTGTCTTTCATACTATATAAAACTTCAGATTTTATGAACGATGAAGGACTTTTGACAGACTCCACAGTATACTTGTGATGCCAAGACCAACAATGGCTTGCAGCCAAGCCAACTGCATGGCATTACTGGTGTCTGCATTGTGATATGATAAACAGGGACGTCTGAATGAAGCAACCTTGTCTCCACCCCTTACTCCTACTCCCACTCCGAAGTCCTCCCAGGTATTTACTGGATGCGTTTAGCCCAGGCCTGGTCTCCTTGGCAACAAGACCTAGCAGGGAGACACAGGAAGCTCTGCGTGGACCTGTGTGTATGTATGTCTGTGTGAGTTCTTTAGCTGCTCCCCTCTGCAAATGCGTGGAGGTACATTGTCCTCCATCGCTCTGCCGCAAGGACACGACTCATAATAACCCAGCGTCACACTGACAGTTACCGCCTACACAGCTAACATGGGAATAATGCTCAAAATAGGAAAACTAAAGCAAAGGTAGATGCTTTCCATGAATCATCCAACCTATCATTCAAGAAATTAGTATGAACATAAATGAATTACTAAAAATGTTCAAGTTTTCGAACTGTCCAGCCAACATAGTCCAGATGAGAGAGGGAGAGGTGTTGATGGTGTGATGAAAATGGTGATACGCTCATTGGGGTCCTTCAGTTATTACCGCAGCGTCAAGTGGTAAGCTTTACTAGCATCAGCAAGTTTTTAATTACTTATTTGCCCTGGGGCTTGCCTCTCAGGCAACATACAGTACAAGCCTCCTTCTCTTGTTGCCAGAGGTGGTTGGGGCTGTTTGCAGCCTGAAAGGACTGAAGGACTTTCTGATCCACTCTCCAATCAAGTAACTGGGAGTGATGCACCTAAAAGATGAGGTGCATTCTCATTAAAACAAGATGAAGAAGAAGACAATGTGATTGACTGTGCTGTATAGCAAGTTCAAATGAGACACTGGAGCTAGAAGACCCACTTAGTTTGTTCCAATCAGCTGTGTGGGAACATTTCTGAAAGCGGTGGATCAGATGAGGACGGTGTGTCAGATCGACAGCTGTATGTGTGTGGAAACGCAGCGAACATACACAACACACAACAAAACATGTGAACATAACACATATTAGACAGCATCACCCACATGTCAATCACCAGAGCGAGGCAAAAAGAACAGGAGTCCAGCAACTGAAACAAATGTACTCTTGTTTTTATCAGCCCTGCATGAAAACATGACCCATGTTAGAGTATACAGTATGTTCGCTGTTTACTGCTCAATGCAGTATAGGCTGTGCCAACTAGGAACTAGGAGAACACTAGGTGGAACAGACTGTCTGCTCAAAATGAATACAAAGACAACCAGCTTTATTCATTTGGGATTTTTGTTACTTTTATTCCTAGTACCGAACTTGACCCCAAAATCGAGGCACGTACCAAACCATGACTTCTGTGTACTGTTACAACCCTAATGTATTTATACGTATGTACGCAGGACGTGTACTGTATGTAATTGCATAGTGCTGCCGCTTCTGCTTTCTGCAATTACCTGCTCAGTCTGAAACAGCAGACATGAGAGGGCTGACATTCAACCAATGCGTAGAGCGGGTCTTTCTCCTGGTCGTCATTGTGGCATTTCCTGATACACACAGCGGAGGCGCCTCTCTGAAAAATCTAAAACGTGCAGTTTGAGCTTTTCCCTTCCACTTTGAAAACCATGATGAGGCTAAGAATGATGTCTGGAGAGATACTGTCAGTGTGCTTAAAGGTTAGAAAACGAAGAAGTTGAATTTTGGGGGACTTTTTCACCACAGTGTAATGTGTTTTGCTTTGCTTGTGCTGGAAACAAACACGTCTGGTCTCCACAGATATCAACAGAAGGTAGACTTGTAGAATTTTATCGGCCTCGCGCTAAATTATGAGCATAACCGGGGACAGAAAATAGTGATGGGCAAAAGAAGGAATGGGCTTTGACAGAAAGTTGGTGAGAGAAAAACTGAGAGAGGAGATGAGCCGAGATAGGAGCCTCTCAGAAGCATTAACTACTTAGAGAGAGACGGTGACGGAGGCAGTGTGAATTAGAGTCTTTCTTCTCTGGCGCCTCCAGGGAGGAACGATATATTCAATTTGGGTTAAAAGAATGCGTTTAGAAAGGACACACTGCGACGGGGACGGGAGTCCATGCGAGACAAGGACTGGGGGATTAATGCCTTTTCTGTGTTTCTCTGCCGGATGGTAATCGAGAGGCCGAGGAGAGGAGCTTTTACTGAGTCAGATCAAGGCTATGAGCCGTCACTAAAAAAACTACAATCATGGCCACAAGGGCAGCTGACTGTCACTTACAACTGTAAAAAATGTCCGCGAAAGAGGGTCACACTCAGGAGGAGTATGGTTTCATCTTATTCTCTTTTTCTTCACCTTTACTAACTCCCCTCACTTCTTTGCCCCTTTTAACTTTTCAGTCACATCTCTCTCTTTCTCAGACCTCCATCGCTCACATCTCAAAATTTCTACCAATCATTTCCTTGCCCTCTACTCCCCTTCCACCTCTCCCCTCTTTCTCTCGGCGACGCTGACTGATATTGAGGTGCCAGTTACATGGTTCGGCCAGGGTAACTTCAGCCCGCTTATGTAACGAGACACTACAAGCAGGGGAGGGCATGGCACCGCGAGTTGTAGAGCTGCTCATATGTATGCATGGGTGTACGCCCACGGGTGTCATTTAACTATAGTGCATTATGAGAGACTAGCAGAGCATATAAGCACTTTGAAGGCTTCAGTTCCTACAGGCAATCACAAAGCTAATATTGGTTTTGCTCGACTGTACGCAACGATTCGACTCATGTAATTCAAAAACAAGCACTTACTGTGTAATAAGCTGCAACCCCATTTCATTCTGTGGCTAAATACAGAGCTGAAGGGAGACCAAGACTTCCAGATTAGGATGTTGGCTTTCTATACAAAATTAGAGCTGCAACGATAAGTAGATTAGCTGTCAACTATTAAATGTATCGCCAACTATTTTAATAAAAAAGACACATGATCGATTTGAGTCATTTTTCAAGGAAGTAAACTGCGATTATTTCTGGTTTCCCCGCACCTCTATGAAAGTAAACTGAATATGTTTGCATTTCGGATAAAACAAGACACTTAAGAGGACATCGCGTTGAGCTTTGTAAAACACAGATCTACATTTTTCGCACCATTTTCTGATATTTCATAGACCAATAAACAAATAGTTTAATTGAGAAAATTATCAACAAATTAATCATCAATGAAAATAAGCATAATTTGAATAAAAAAATATACAAATAATGACTTGTACAGCCTGTTATCAAGATGACCCCGAATGGAAGTCTGCTATAGACCGTGTGAGGTGCTCTACCAGTTTGGCTGCTTTTGTTAAACGTGAAGGAAACCGGCAGTTTGCTTTGTACTAAACTGCTCTTTTTGCGCAGTGAGGGGCCTACAGTTAGACCCTCGTGATGGACTAACAAGGGGGAAAAAAACAAAAGCCCAACTGACCTACACTATTAATACATACTGTACATCGGGAGTGTATGACACGGTGCGGCGAAACATGATGAAAGCACAGCAGGTCCTTGTACTCATTCAGACAAAGGCAGATTCCCCCATGGAGCGTAGGCGTCCTCAAACTCAGTGGAAACGACCTCCTTTGGTGTGTGTGTGTGTGTGTGTGTGTGTGTGTGTGTGTGTGTGTGTGTGTGTGTACAAAGTGACTGGGAGGGCAGAGCAGGTGGGGGGTGGGGCAGCTGCTGGTGGAAATGGTGATCAGCAGCAGCAGCACTGCACAGTCCCCCCCAACCACCAGACAGATGTGCAAAGAGCCGCAGTACCACATGCTTATTACATACCAAGGACAAGGCAGGGGAGCCACACACACACACACACACACACACACACACACACACACACACACACACGCCTGAGAAAATGACCTCATATAGAGCAGAATGCACCACAAGGACACATGAATGCCATCTATCAACAGTATTAACGTGTGACTGTACTCCTCTCACACACACACACACATACACACATACACACATACACACACTTCAGACACACACACTCAGGCCAGATGTTTAGTAACAGCTCACCAACTATTTAAAATGGCAACTTCCTCATCAACACACAGTCATGCAGCAACATTAAACTCCATTTGACCCAAAGAAGACGGCAGACAGACTGTGTGAAAACTCCAGCGGAAGAACAAAGGAGTCATTTTTGTCATCCTTGAGAGGCGTGTGTGTGCGTGACAATGAATCAGGACTGTCTCACCACTCCCTGAGTGTGTACGCGTGATATATTGTGTGTGTGTATTGCACAGTACAGCAATGCAGTGGAGCAAACTGCTTCTTTAACTAAAGCCTCAACGTCCTGCTGCCCTTGAATCCGAACACTTTCTGTCTAAAATAACCCTTGATGTAGCTTTAAATCCCTAAACTGCGGGACAGCTACAAAACACAAGCTGTGTCGGTATCTTTTGACAAAAAAAGTAAAAAGCTAACATTTCTGTTAAGTTTTTTGGATTAGACTTCATCTGTTTTAGCAAGTTGCACCTAGAATAAACTGGGAACTAAGTGTATCTGTGACTGAATCTCAGGAGGTGTGATGCAGAAACTTCTGTGCAGACAATTTCCCACTCGTAAACACACACAGACGCACGGTTTGCTTTCATTTTCTAGCTGAATCAGCTAATTTTTCAGTTTTATGTTGTGTGTGCCGTGCTTATGGTCTGGTTAGGTTTAAGCATGACACGCTTGGTTATGGTTAGGAAAAGATCATGTTCTTGAAATATCTGTCACCACAAAAATTTCCTGAATTTCGGTCACATATTCGGAAAGCGTTATCTGGCTCGGTAGCAGTCTCATCCAGCTGTGAGGTAACTCCTATCCCCTCCCAACATGAACGTGAGCGCATATAAATGTATTATGAGCGTGATATGAGACGCTCTGGAGAAATATTGATGTGACGTGTATGATACATAAATCTCAGACATCTTATTCCGGACCGGGTCTGGCACATCTGATCTCATTCCGATGCAATCAGCACTAATGCACCATCCTGGGTTTTTCCTTTTGTCTTTAAATGAAATCACATCTTTGAGAATCATATTAAAAAGGTCCTTCGACAGCGTTTTTATCTCACTTGAACAAACTATTTTCTTTTCCTCTCTTTCTGAGCAAAGCAAACACTTTGTTTTCAACAGAAACTGAGCCATCTGTTCCCATGTACATCAGAGAGCGCAGCCTGAGAAAATGACAGAATTAGGGTATTGGGAGAGAGGTAGAAAAACAAAGAGTGGTAGAGCGAGCAGGTAAAAGAGTAAAGGCCGTAGAGAGAGCTTTCTGCTTGTTAAGTATTAATCCAGACATCTTCCGTGTGCGGGCTTTTTCTGACAGCGCTGCGCTGTGTGTGTGTGTGTGAGGTTGCGGGTGAATAAGCAGACGAGAGTGAATGATGGTGCGGATGATGATGATGATGATGATGGGAAAGTAGTTACGCAACCCAAGCGCGGCATCGCATCACTATGATTAGACTAGCCAGCTGTTAATTAAAGAGAAGATGGACTCAGCTTAGCCTCGTGGTGTTTTCAGTAGCACTGGAGCGAGAGGACGCAGAGGGGGGAAATTAATGGTTTTACATCAGAGGGAGCGGATGGATGTACAGACGCACAAATGGCTGGATGGATGGTATACAGTTCAGGAAAAAGGTTAAGCGGTATGAGGCGGTCATTGAGTCACAGCAGAACTTGGCACGGTGCAATGAATCGGCGGCCATTACGCCGCGTGTGGCGAGTTAATAAGCGATGATTCTCCAAAGGTCAGCACTGTTGAGTCAGTTTGCCGTTGGGCAGCTAGCTAGCTAGCTAACTAACTAACCAACTAACTAACTAACTAACTAACTAGCTAACAGGTGAAGACATTTTCTTCAGGCACTGGTCAATTTTGAGACTTTTAATAAAAAGATTAACTGGGCCAGATTCAAAGTGATAGCTATTTCTGTAGCACTGACACACACAGAACTGTCCAACTGTATTGACCGGTCTCTGCTCGAGTGCGGTCCATCTTATCGCTAACAATGCCTCTTGCCC
This sequence comes from Diplodus sargus, assembly GCA_903131615.1. Lineage (NCBI taxonomy): Eukaryota > Metazoa > Chordata > Actinopteri > Spariformes > Sparidae > Diplodus > Diplodus sargus. Next base: position 4,943,249 of record CAEMYA010000179.1, on the reverse strand, counting down.
ATTCCCTTGGCAGCAATTGCATATTGGCTCCTCTCTCAACATTGGCTCATTGTCCTCTGACTGTTATTTCTTCCCCCTAATCTCTGAAGAAATCTACACAGTGACTGACAGGCTGCTGTGATAATACTCAGTGCATTAAGCGAGGATTGGATCCAAACACGGAGGCGCACACTTAAGCTTTAAGCACACATGCACACAAGCGCAAACAAATAGCGGTCACACATCAATACGGACCGATGCGCAAAGGTAAATAAGCAGGATACACAAACAGTCAGGGGAACGGTGCAGAGTGCAGGACAAAAGAGGACATGACACCAATAGAGTATTTTTAGCACTTCTGCAAGATGCTACAAGGAAAATATATACACAAATATAGATTTGATCTTGCCTGGTGCGTAATTGATTCTTCAAATCCAACTAGCAAATATCATTTTACTGCGACAGAGACTACAATTACTGGCTGGTGCATTAGGATTTGTACTTTTCCTCAACTTTGACATTTTGCCCTGTCTGACCAGACCCGCTCTTGCAGCTCACTCAGAGAATGACAGAGGCCGCCAAACAGGCTAAACAAGTCTCAAAACAGTGGACAGAAACAAAAAAAACGGGTGTTTGTCTCATTGTTTTGCAGCTGTCTGCTAGACAAATTGAGTAATGAGGCTTATCTGGAAAGCCTAGAGCAGTGTGAGTGTAGAGAGTTCAGTCAATCAAAACAAACAGAAACAGTTGGCTTGGAATAGAGCAGCCACATCAGGAACAAAAAATCAAATCAAAAGTCTCCCAAAAGGTTCCCAGCTCGACTCCCCAGCGCCACAAAAGCAGCGATTCCCCTGAGAGGCGTCGTGCACTTCACTAATCTGTCCGCCACAGCTTCTGAATGATGGAGGGAGGAAGGAGACGAAAGTAGACAACAAAAGCGTGGGAATGAATCATCTATATGAGAGATACAAGTGTGACGATACCAGTCTGTGTGCGACTGTATTTGTTTAGATTATTTTTGTGTATGCATTTGTTAATGTATGGATCTGTCCTCCAGAATAAACAGTCATATTATCAGCCCCCTACCTCTGCTCACATCAGCCGGTGAGCACACACACACACACGCACGCACGCACGCACGCACACACACACACACACACACACACACACACACACACACACACACACACACACACACACACACACACACACGAGGCTCACTGAGTAGTAAGCAGGGCAGCACAGCATCTCAGTGCTAAACGCATGATGTTATGAATCACATTAGATACTCTGTCAATGAACACATAAACATTAAAAAAAAACACGCACAAGACTAAAGAGCAACATAAATCTTGCATTTACAAAAGAAACACCAGTGGATTAATCAATTATTTGATTAATCAATCAATCAATCAAATACAATGATCGAGTCTTGGACTGGAAGCTGGACAAAAGGAGCAATCTGAAGACGTCACTTCAGGCTGTGGGAACTTCTAAGAAGCCAATTTGAAAGTAATTGGCAGATTAAAGAGGCTCTGTTTAACAAACAGCAGCAATTTACATGTTTTAATCACCTTTGTATTGGCCAAAAGTGAGCAGATTATTACAAGACGAGAAAAAAGGGAAGACGTGAAATGCTGCAGGACTGCTCTCAAGTGCCTCTCTCCACTCCGCTAACAGAGAGCAACCGTAGCTAGTTTGAAACTGTCCACCAACATAAAACTGAAGTCCCTTCAGTTGATAATAATAAGAATAATCATTAGTTGCAACCCTTTTTCAATAAATATTTCCAATAAATCTGTTACCATAGAATTCAAAACAAGGAAATTTGAAAAAATATGTGAAGGTTTTTTGACAAATCTTGCAACAATGGATTGAAGATGGTGCCATTTCATGATGTCATATTGAATATTCTACTTTTTATAAGCTTTTATACCAGCCCAAAACGAACTGTGTGCTTTTTTTATGGGGAGAAAGCTGCTCATATCATATCGGCCAATCAGAAAAGATACATGAACACAGTAAAAAGAAAAAGAGAGAAGTAATTTGGCCTTTAAAAATATCGGAGTCGTAAACAACAGCTTCTATCGGCGGCTGGACATTGTTAACCTCTGCTGAAGTGAAGAAGATAAACCCACACCAGACAGATACAATGAGTCATAAGATGTACAGTGTCTGAGTTAATATTACTCCCACACACACACACACACACACACACACACACACACACACACAGCACCGAGAACCACAGAAACAGGTCTGATACTGTCTGCTTTCTGGGTGCTGATGTGTTTAACTGGTGATTATTATCTCTCATTAAGTTCAAAGTACGCATCATAGACCACTCAACCTCTGGGATGCTCCCACAATGCCCCTGTACAAATGGCCAACTTAATGGCCTGTGATGGAAAGGTATGCACTGTGCACAGACATGAACTTTCAACAGAAAGGAACACACACACACACACACACACACACACACACACACACACACACACACACACAGACAGACAGTATACACACACCTTAATCATTGGACACAAAGTCACTAAATCAAAGTGACGGAGGTGGCCCTCAGACAGACTCTCTGTCTCTGCTCGACATGAAGATTTCAAGACTGGCAGTCCCCCCCAAAAAACGTGGGGTTTTGTGTTCAGCTCGAAGGTAAGTATTCATACAGCTACCACTCTTGAGAACCCAAAACCACTAAATAACCGATTCCTCAGAATGTCATTTGTGTGTGCGCTCCTATTACCCCCCCGTCAGCCAACAAAAGCAGCCTTCATACCACACTACAGGAGGCCTGTCTCATGGACAATAAGCAGAAACAGATAGCAGCGAGCTACTGTTGGGATATCGGAGGGACACAAAGGACAGGGCCCCTGAACCCACATGCACAAGTCAGTGTGAGAGAGGAGGCGTCTGACCCAAATCCTGCTCTGGGAGGGTAGAAGACGAGGTGTGTGTGTGTGTGTGTGTGTGTGTGTGTGTGTGTGTGTGTGTGTGTGTGTCATCAGGCTGTGTCGAGACACATGCACCACTTCAACTGTGTGCATGGAAACAATTAACCCAAATTAGTGATAGAAGTGTAGGGACATGCAGTATTTATACTGGTGGTTTTGTGAGCAACACTTCTGTCTCGGAGCGCTACAAATAGCATCTTAGCACAACAGCCTCCGCTACTCCGTTCCCTCACACAGCAGGCACAGAAAGGTTAAAAGCATAACAAATCGTCAACATGATAGCTGCCATTAGACCACTTCCCTAGATGGGCATCCATTTTGTTTTGTTTCTCTTAACCGAGCACTTGATGTAAGAAACAATTTTAATGTTATTGTTAGGTTACAAGTCTCTAATAAAGCCCCGCTAATCTGAATGAGTATGACCTGAATTTGAATTGTGTACACAGGCGCAGAGTTACATCAACAACTTGTCTCCCAGTGTATTCTGACACAAAGCCAACACACACAGTACAGTGAGTACTGCACACCGCTGCTGGCATTTGACAGAAAGTAAACAGGACTTTTTTACATAAGCCACACTTACACATTAAACACAACATTTTATAACTGGCATGCCGTACACAGTGTTGTAAAAAGCACAGAAGAGTGAATATGTCTAATACAACGTTTTAGTAAAAAGTACAATGTTTGTCCCCTTAAACATGGTGGAGTGGAAGAATGTAAATATTCAAATATCTCAGAACTGTACTTGAGTAAATGTAGTTAGTTACATTGCACCCCTGGTCTTAGATTAGTACTCCATTGTGTTGTGTTTTTGTGTGCAAACCTTTTTTTCTCACCACCCAGGAACGCACATTATCCAGTGGTTAAAGAAACATTTAGATCATCAAGTTTCAACCCCTCAACAGAAAAACACTCCATTACGTAAGTAAGCATTTACTCAATATATTTACTTAAAATACTACTGATGCAGTAAATTGTGAGGAAGACTGTAAAGTTGATCATAATGTAATGTAATGCCCAAAAATAATGTAGGCAGTTGACGTCCCTGCGCATCACCAATACATCCACATTTGTACGTGTCATAGGCTACGTACTGCGAGTTGTGAGTGAGAAGGCTGCCAAGCTAGTGACCACAGCGCAAGACTGCGTTTTAACACTTACAAGCGTAAAACCACTGCATACCTTGAAGGAGAGGTCGGTCAGGACAATTTGCAGCCGTGTTCTTGACGACAAAAAAACTCTCTCTTTCATACAGGAAGTTGGATCATCTCCAGCCGTGTTTGTGGCGACCAAAGGAGCCATTTTAAAGCCAAAACATGATCTTATCTCGACCCTGGCCAAGAGGTTTTGTGTCCAAACCTAACCTGAGCATAAGCAGAGTTGATAAATAAAATTGAAAATTGAGCCTAAATAATACAACATAACATAATGTTGTACGTACAACATAAAGAAATGTAAAGTTTCAATATATTCGTGCTTTGCAGAAATTTACACTGCCAACATTTATTCTAACGATAGTCATTCTACTGTAGCTGTCAGATATGTTTAGTTTAGAAGTTGAAAAATTGCGTCAAATGGAAACATTCGGGTGTACGTACTTATGTAGAATCACTGAGTAAATGAAGTCGTTCATCTTGATTAAAGAAAACCACCTCTCACAACCGCTACTTGGCAGCAAAACTGGAAAATCAAACACATGTAAGTCAACAGGCGCACACAAACTGACACACCGCTGTCAGTGCACTCAGAAAAACATTCGAACGATCTCACACCCTCTTAAGCTGCTCCGGCCAAAGTAAGTAACCTTTTAGCACGGAGTCGTGAGCCCTTGGCAGTGAGCCTGAGGCAATACTGAGTCAACCAGTGGTCAAGGACGGGCCGAGGCAGAGGGGTGGAGAGAGAGAGAGAGAGAGAGAGGGAGAAGGAGGGAGACCATTATCCATTGAGAAGTGAGACAAAAGACGGCGGGGGCCTCGCCACACTTGGGTGACAACAAATAATAGCTGCCCCCTTCCGAAAAAAAAAAAAAATGGGACAAGACCCTCGAGTGACCCACTTTTCACTCTTAGTAGACCGGTGACACTCCCGACTGCGCACCGGCACGATGAGCAAGTCACCCGTGACTGTGTGAGGCTGGAGGTGTGTCCGCGTGCGAGGAAGGGGGGAGAGAAAGATGTGTGCCGGCGCAGACAGGGGCGTGGGAAAGCAGCGTGGGCTTCGCTCCTCTCTCTCTTGATCTCAGTCAGCTGTGCCCTCTCTCCCCCTTTTATAAAACCCTCTGATCGTCGCCACATCAATCGTCGAAAAATCAATTTACAATGATTTAGGACAGAAAAAAAACAGCACGGACGATCAATTAGATAGCAAACAATCAAGACTGGTATTCACGGAGCGTCAACATAAACTTTTTCAGACAGACAATCCTTTTCAGCCGAATCCAGTCCGGCTGGTTTTTCTTTTTTGCCCCTTCAGCAACCTGAGAGTTATATTACCTATGAGAAAAAAGCCCAGGTAAGGCAGGGTGTGAGCGAGTGTCTTCACGGGGACTAGACTCTAATGGAAGCCATCAATAACGCAGCACACAGGTCTCACAGCCGTATCGGAGGGGCGGGCAGGCTGTCTTCTTATACACACACTCTCTGCGAGGCCTGTAAAATGTACAGCTCTATCAAACTCTATGATAGCCCTTTTGCCGTCTGAGAAAGCTATTATCAGCTGTGTTTGGCACAGATGATACATTTTCAATAAGCCTCTATATTCTAGGTACTACTTTTATGCATAAATTGATTTTCCTGTTCATTTGGATGACTGTCAGGATTTAACTGTCAAGAGGACCACGAAAAAGTTCCAGCACTCCACTTCAAATCACGTCCGAATCAATAGCTGCATTATCCGGATTGTTTCTTTACTAACCATATGGGACCTAGGCTTGTTTGACTTGTTTTAACAAAAAGGCGCAAGTCTTAAATATGCTTTAACAGGCTTTGTCTCCAGAGCAAAATTAACTCTCAGTCTGAAAATACTTCACAGCCCTTGCTCTTGTGGCGGTCGCTCTTATGGCTGCAAGCCTTTTACGGCCCTGTCTTCATTACTCATCCGATGAGTTTATTTAAAAAGACGGGTTTTTTTTTTTTGCCCTCTGTTTCTCTGTCAGTGGATGTTCCACGCCTTAAAATTACCCTGCCAGATTGAAAATAGACTTGTTCTCATTCAAGCGAACGCTGAAAAGACATGCATGTACACACACACACACACACATATTATATAAATATATATATATATATACGCACACATTAATATGTGATGTCCCGCCCCCGCTGTCCCCTCAGTCAGATGTTCTGCCTGAAATCCATGATTCAGCCTCGCGCAGACGGGATGAGTGACTCTGACATCAGCGTCAAAATATAGCAGCGCTGCGGAAGAAGCACTTCTTCTGTCATCCAGTCTCGACCGCAAATAAACACCCATGTTAAAAAATATCACAAACAGTGGCCAGACAGAAGCTATTACCTCCATGAAAGGCATTGAATTTTGCCTAAATGATGTCATACTCATATTCTGAGTTTGTTGCACCAGGACTGCTCAAACTCAAGTGTGTAGGATTTGGGAGGATCTATGGGCGTAAATGGGATAAAAAAACAAAACATAATCAAGTTGTTTTTTATTGGAGGATAATCCCCTGAAAAATAATGGTTAGTTAGAATGAGCCGACTCTATCTACAGAGGGGTTGTTTCTTCAGTAGTTGCAATCTGCAAGCTCCCTGCCACTAAATCCTGCACACTGGACCTTTACAACATTAACATTTGCTTCTGTGGTTCGCAAATGAAAGTCTCCACAAGATTCTGGAACATTTAGAACAACCAAAAGCAGTGGGAAAGTATCCACGTCAGGGAAATGCTCTTATTTTTCAAACTGGGTTTTATTTCCATAATTGTGGCCATTTGGCTCATGCTAGCTTTGCCCTGGCCAACTCCCTCATAAAAATTCATTACACACAACCCCAGCAACTTAATACATATCAGGGCTAAAAGCTACAGCCTTCTAAAGCCTTCCAAATAAGATTTAACATTACATAAATCATTGTCTCTGAATTCAAACACACATTAACTCAGAAAGAACCCCCTCTGGAGAGCTAGCAAGGCAGCTAATCAAGCAGTTTGTTTAGTCAACCAGAAAAGTACCTCTTAATAAAATACTACAATTTCCCTTTAACATCAGTAGACACTGAACAAAATGGTTCAGTAATTGAAAAAGACCAAAACCTTGCTAAAAAGACTACACAAATAATTTGAAACACTTCGAAACTAGCGTAAACACAGAAAGAACCCCCTCTGGATAGTTTACAAAGGAAGCTACCGGAGCTAGCTGTTCCAATTAGCCCACTATCTCTTCATAAAACAGGCTTCTAGACTACTCCTTTAATATTGGTATACAGTGTACAAAAGGATTTAGGGGGTTAGAGATGAAACACTGTGAAAAATGAGAGCGAATATTAGACTTACATTTGACAGGGGACCAAAACACACAGCTCCAACTGAATGCTATCGTTGCTCCATATCTGCTGGGTGTGTAGCTAAACGGCGCCTGTTTGCTAACAAGTTCGCTCTGGCCCTCCACTTTTTTTTTCCTTCTCAGCCTGTGCTTTCTCGTGTTCCCCGTTTCCACTCTAAAGTGAGTTAAAAATAAGCCGACAGACTGAGATAGCACTTTTTTTTTTGGAAGATAATGGCTTTTTACTGGCAGGTAGCTCTTTTTTCTCAAGTGGTCTGGCCTTGAGACAAAAACGGCAACAGAAAGTGGCCCAAGTCAATATACCAACCTATCCACCTGAATAGGATAACACCATTTATCCTGAATGTAGCCGCTATTACATTCAATTTAGCAGCTGATGGTCTAAAATAGGTTGCAACTGGCTGTTACTGTAAGTCCGATGGATTGACACGCTTCAGTAGTGACACTGTGAGAAGCGCTACTGCAAGAGTTTTGTCCTTCAGACCCTCTGCAATACCTCGAACACGACAAATATGAATTTCTTGTCCAGCCGTACTCAGAAATAAAACCGTAACGACGCACGTAGCGCAAGTAATGGAAGTCAGAGAGGTTTGCAGATTCACTGCAGGATCGGCCACATTCATGTTTAAGTCTTTTCTCCTCGGCTGAAGGGGGATGACATAAGCCAGCTAGTCTCTGATCGCCAGCACAGCACATGAAAAATGAAACGCTACATTGCCAGCTAATTCGCTTACATAAGAGCCTCAGCCGAGACGTGAACTTAAAAGTACAGTGACACGGAGGAATACGGAGAGTAAACAACACAGGGAGGCACTGAGGCGGGAGGCGGAGGAAAAGCAACACCAAAATCTCCATATTTTATTGTCTATTGCAAGCCTGCATGTTTTTAAATTGTCCTTTTGTGTCTCAGCCAAGAACGGTGCAGTACATTAACATGACACATGACCTAAACAACACTGCAATTACTTCAGTACATACTCAGCTTCGGGGCTATTTTTTATTTTTTTTCATATCACGGCGGATTTCTCGGGCGCCCTGTGAAGATTTCTTCTCCCAAAAATCATCTTGCCGTCTTTAAAACACCCGGACACACTCACAGAGAGAGAGAGAGAGAGACAGGGAGCGGAGATTTAGTAACTATGATCAACACTCTGCTGACAGAAGAGGCGATGTAATTCTCCTGGAGTATTTGTGGAAACATGCCACTTTAGTTGTTTTTTTTTTTAAATCTCGTGTCCAGACAGAGCCGGGCTGTTCGGCTCTTCCTCTTCACATGCATCACGACTGTTTCCAGTCTGTTGTGTATGTGTGCGGTAAAAATGTGTCTCAGTCGGTGAGTGCATTTCGTCTTTGTTAATCTAAGTCTCTTTAACCCTCTCCTGTTCTTGCTGACTGACCGTGACTGACATTTATTGCAGTGGGGCTGCTTCTCTGCGACTGGTCTATTACCAGACTGACTGACAGGCCGACTGACAGCACGCCAAACAGCACTGACAGGAGGGCAATACGTGCTAATCAAAGCTAACAATTAAGAACCTTTTCCTTCCCACTGACATGCACATACCAGGAGATACCGGTGGCTGACCTGCCTCCTCCCATAATGCATTTAAATTGATTGATGAGCACATGTAAGTTCATTATATGCCAAAAATCCTTTTTCTCTCTTCTTTTTTTTTTTTTTTTGCCACTTTAGCCATGTTGCTAACAGGGACTCACTATGTTTACATTCAAAGCTTTATAATATGAAAATAATACATGTTAGAAAATCATTTTTTATGCGTTTTTATGTTCACATTCCCTTTCTTCCTCTTCTTGTAAAACATTTAAAGATCTTTAATAACTTATGGAGTGTGTGCATACTGTAGACGTATCCAGTGAAATGTCACTCGGGAGCACTGGCTTACCCGAACATCCCACAAAACCACATATGATTGTCGGCTCGTGGGGCGTAGTGGTTAGCTGAGCGATATCATATTAAGTTCTGTGTGTTTAGATGCAATTTGCCTACTTGTTCACATTTTCACAGAATGTTTTTGAAGTCTATTTCATCTATTCGTCTGCTGTTCTCCTCCTCCTCCTGATCTAACAGCACGGAAGTCTCCCATTAAAGAAGCTAAAAATGCTCTGACCAAGAAAGGGCTAGTTTAAGACAAAGGTGATCTGGACTTTATGTACAGCATGTAACAACAGCTACAGTGAAGCACTACATGTCAAATTATACAATTATACAGTCACAAGGTTCCTGTTTTTCACAGAGTGGGTTTGACAAGGGGACACGTCTGTGGAGTCACCAGTATGTCCGGGACAGCTGGACGGTGGCACTGTCTTTGAAAGCCTGTACATTAATAATCCAACAATCTTGATCTCACACATGCACTTCCATAAAACACACCTGTTCTTTCCTATAGATTGTATTCAAATGGCGCCCATTTTTTTCCTCTGACATCACAATCAGGCTGGGAAGCTTTAATGCTGCTCGTGAAACGATAATGTCTTATGTAGGAAATCAGAGAAAGAAGCTGTGAAAAAAAGTGGAAAAACGACAGAGGGACATCGTGCCATATTTCAAGTTAAAACCACATATTTGGTACCACAATAGCTGACATTAGCATTCAGCCACTACCGTTTGATAGTGTTACGTGATATTATAAACAAGCTAAAAATGTTAACTGTTGACTTAATGTGTATTTTCAGTTTTAGCTGCAGTCAGACAACAGCTAACGTTAGCATACTTTAGCTTACCTAAAAAAGTCCAACATGTGCATTGATAATTGAGAAGTCATTCACAGCCTTCCAATCATATTGTGTAACACAATTAATTGGTAGCAATTGAATAGCTAGCGTTAGCTGTTCAGGAACAGTAAGAGGTTATCAAATATGTTCCTCCTCCATGAAATTTGACCCGATGTCTTTTCAGTTGCTGATAAATTAAGAGACTGTGAAATGACAATGTGTTTTCAGATTCCCTACATTTCAAGGACTTGCAGTATGACATTTTAGCTTTCCACCCCGAGTGTGACGTGATCTGAAAATGGCCACCATGTGAATATTGTCTATGAAAGAACAGAGGCCTTGAGAGGAGATGCCACGATGTGTCTGCCAGAGGAGATTCTCTCTGTGTTGTCTTTTTCACCATGAAGCCATCCCTACCTCGGCAGACTAATTCAATTCATTACAGCTAATTGTGTCGGTGTAAAACACTGCACTGCGTTTCCTCACACTAGTCAAGCCGTCGGTTTGGTTTTCTGGAAGCCTTCTGTTGTCAGGAGGCAGAGCAAAGATGGCAGGTAGCTGGATGCTTTTTTTTTTTTTTTTAAAGGAGACCTATTATGAATTTTAGTTTTTTCCCTTTCCTTCAGTGGTCATAAGCCCTAGGAGCTCCTCCCTCCCACAGAAAACACTGCTCCTGAAGTGCCTGAAATGCCTTGTCAGTAGTCCCGCCTTTAATTCCGTGATTTCTTGACATCACACATCGCCATGTCAATCATTAGCATAATTTATGACTAAACTGACTAATATGTAGAAATTAAGCTGGAAGCGGAAGCTGAAAACACAACAGAACCAACTGGAGACATAGCTGGCTCAGGAAAGTGTGAGCTGACCAATTAGAGGTGACTGGGATTTGGGAAGGGGGGGGCGGGCTTAAAGAGACAGTAGCTACAACAGAGCATCTCATAGGGGGAGTATAGAGCTATAACAATGGACAGTATGAGAAAACCTATTCTGATTCTAGTAATAACCCCCAAAAATTATGAAAAGGGTCCATAATATGTTGCCTATAAGTGTTTAAAAAAAAAAAAAAACAGCGTGCAGATCATACTCCTAAATGACTGCGCGTGCTAGTCGTTAGTGAGGAGGAAATGTGTGGATCATTTTCCCCCACGTTCAAGGGCCGAAACAAAAGAAAATTTAGAAACCAATGCAATAACACAGCAACAAGATTTTGTACAATGAATGGGTTGCAGCTGGGGCATTACTGGTGCCGATGACACTGCAGAAAATCGTAGCTTAAAAGGTACTTCTGCGAGGTGAAAGCTTCTGTGAGCGAAGGGAAGCTTCAGCCAGCTACACGGCTGCCTCACAGCACGGTCATCTCACACGAGACAAGGCTTCAGTCATCTTCTGCTGAAGGATTTACAGAGGTCTTGTGATGGGCGCCCTCACCGTAGATTCACTTAAGCAATCAATACAGTTATGAATATCTCTTGGCATGGCACTGCAGTAATAAAATTATTCCAATTTTATTCCAGCCCCGGAGAGTAGACTGCGGGGACCACAGGTCCTTCTCCAGATCACTGCTCTCTGTTTTCAATACAAGGCTGCTCTCAAGGCAAACTGGCATGACACACACACACACACACACACACACACTAAGTACAGCTGCACATTTGTGCCCACACATTTACAGACAGACATCAACAGCAGGGAGTGGCATCTTCTCTGTGGCCAATCACACCATGCACATGAGAGGAGACGCTTTCAAAGACACAACGGCAGCTTTGCCACAGAGGGGCCGGTGCGATGTTTACATTAAGTGTGCGTTGCAAGGCCCATGACAAGGCTAAGGGATGGAGGAAGTGCGTGTCTGAAGTAAACAGTGCTGGGTGTGAGGTTTTCTTCTGCAGTGTGTATCCGTCTCTGGTGACACAGGGATTCCTTGGGATACCTTGTCCTCTGGCCACCGTCCAATCCACTGCGGGGGGGGGGGGGAACAACACCATGTCAATCATTCGTCCCAGCACTGCGGCGCTGCTCTTTATCCCTCTGAGGACGTTCATACAGCGACTGCGGTGCTTCTGGAGTTTTCTGAAATTAGTCTCTCGCTGTGGGAGCCCGATAATAGTCTGACTCAGAAAATATCTTCCGATCTAGAAACGAAACCCACAGTGTTTTGTCTCTGTTACAAACAGAAACTTCCCCATCACTCAAATCGACATAAGAAAAGAGAAGAGATTCGTTTTTACAGTTTGTGGAGAAGAAAAATGCACAAACCCAACGCTAACGCAGCCCGAAGCCGATGAGATATTTCCCTCTGTTTCCCATAATACGCGACCAACCTAAATTTGTTCTGGCAGATGGAGCCACATGACTAAGCATATAGCCAAGCCTGCTGTAGTGTTGTTTACACTGCTGTGTATACTGCTCATCGTCTGCCGCTGCCGCTACTACACACTGCTTATAAGTGACTGAGCTGTAAGCTATGATAGTATTTACACCATAAAGTCAGAGCAAACAGTCCGACAAAGAATGACCAAAAGGGGGAAACACAAAGAAGTCACGGAGCGGTGGGACAGTCATCACGTTGCCCAATGGTTCATTCCCGGGTTGCAGGTATTAGTAATTACGTGACTCGCTGCTGCAGCAGGACTTTGTCTTTGAAGTTTGCCTTCGGCCGTGTTTGTCGGCCTCTTCAGTCATAAATGTCAAGAAAACGCTGGAGGAACAGGATCGCCCTGGTTACATGGTAAACATGACATTACGACATTACACAACCTGCACAACAACGTGATGCATAGGGGAGGTAAGAAGGTGTCGTTTTGACATCCCACACAGACACTGTTGACATCGTAAAAGCCACGTTACGTAACTTTTCTTAACCTTAAAATAACAGCTTCAAAGTCTTTTGACGGCACAGTGTCTTGTAACAGGGTGAATGGTGTCTCTGTCTCAGCCACTCCGCCGCCCTATCACGGGTTTCTGCACCATGTAACTCCAGGATGTAACTTGTTATTTCCTCCTTTTACAGTCTGCTGCTGTAAACGTAGACTGATTCAAAAGCCTTCAAAACTAATGCATCATCAGGAAACTTAAAAGAAAATACTTTCTTTGCCTCTTTAAGTTGTTTAGGTGCTTAGTTTGTCGGGAATTTAAGTCTCAAACTCTAAAACCTCAAGTGTCAGGTGTCGGAGCGTCCCAGCAAGCTAATACTCGACAGCCACAACCCCGAACTACACCAGTGGGGGAAACTGTATAATGTCAGGAAGATGTCGTTGGCAACACATGTTGAATCCATTTGAATAAATTGCTATAATCTTTGGAAATAAGATCCAGCCATCTATCCATTATCTTTCATTGCAGGGGAGTGGGTGGCTGGAGCCGGTTCCAGCTGGCACTGGGCGAGAGACAGGGTACACCCCCGACCATTGGAATAAGATGAACGTCGTGAATGTATTAATCTCCAACGATGTACAGTCAGCAGATCAAAGCCCGTGAAACACGATAATGTAGCCTGCTTAGGGACAATTCTGTGATATGCAGAGGATTGACACACAACATCACTGGTTGCAGAGAAAACAGCAAATCTACACGCAAATACCTTGAGAAAGCAACAAATGTTAAATATTCTCCAGTTCTCAGGTGTGACGCCGCTTCCTTTGTTATAGGTTATCAAACATGGACAGCAAAGTGAACACCGCGCCTCTAAGAAATCAATAATAAATCCATAATAATAACCATTAGTTGGAGCCTTAAAGATGTTACTGCTATCACATTAGACCCTGCCGAGTAGCCCTGGCGGCGTCAGCATTTCTCAGACCACTTCCAACATTTACATTTAAATGTTGGAATGCCAGTCAGAAGTGTGTAGGTCGAGTGAATGACACCTGCTTATGTGGACATAGTAGGCTGACTCCAGGCTACTACTGGGTGGGGGCTGGGGAACATGACACCACGCGTGACGACAACCGCTTTCTCATTTTGCAACAAGTGGGCTTCGGCATTAATAATGGATGACAGAGAAGGGGAGGCGCGGCGTGTGCATACGAGCAAACGTGCCCATTAATCCAATTGCAGCAATTAGTGGGTATGTGCTCAGCTCTACATGTGTACGAGATGGCAATGCATTTTTGTGTACTGATTGTCTCTGTACACCAGAGGCATAAAGTACACAGAGGTGCCACCATTTCCGCCAAAGGACCTAAACCCAAGACACACAGAGGCAGGCAGGTTGAAAACAAAAGGCGAGCTTCAATGAGCTCAAGTCCAGAAAATCCCAAAAATGCGAACAATGAAATGGCATGGGGACAAAAACTGGCAACCGAAGGCGGGCTAAGGAAAATAAAAAAGTAATAAAGAAAAAAAACAGAGGAGAAACCAGAAAAACATGGGGAACAAATCAGGAAAATAGGCAACACACAAGGACCAGGGAACAGGCACAGGAGACACAGGACTGACGAGAGAGCGAAAACAGACGCACCAACAAAGAGCGAGGGAACTAGACTAGAAACTAAACTAATGAGGTGGTGAGGTGCAGATGGAGAGACACTGGGAACAGGGCAGTGGAGGAGGGAAAGAGAACACACAGCAGGTGATCAGGAAGGTGACAAGACACAAGAGGATATAACTACAAAATAAAGCAAACCACGACAACGTCATTAAAAGCTTAACTTTGGGAAAATATCGCCGTTACATGTGTGGATAGCTAAGGTGGCTGGCTGCTAGAGTTTGAAGCTTAACACCTAGAACTTTCCTTAGCCCTTATACTGTTTGACAGAAGACAACCAGGCCCAGACACAGACACTCACGGAGACCAAATCCAACAAGGCAAGCTACTCTAGGTTCTCCTTACAGATGTGACAGGGAAAATACTTCCTAAGTTGTCACTCCGAGCCAATCACAACCACTTCGCCCTGAGCGGAGCTCTGCCATTTATAGGTCTACAAAGTGGGCCAAACGACAGAGAGCTCCAGCGACAATGACACAGGAAGATATGTAAAACTGGAGCACTCGGAGGGAGATGAGGAAAAACAGAAGGAGAGAGAGAGAGAGAGAGAGGAAAGAGAAAAGAGCTGACAAAGAACGAGAGAGAGCTCAGTGAAACGCGACTGTTTTTCGATCATGTGGACACCATGTGGACGGAGGAAGCTCCGAATCCCACAACAAAGCGGCACATGCGGAATCGCTTCGTTTCTCTCTTCCTCCTACGGTCACAAACAGCTCTGTCACTCAGCGCAGCGCTGTCTACCAACACTGAGGAATATATTCAGTAAATGTCAAGTGAGCCCAGCTCCCAGCCGGCTGATGTGTCAAAAGGTTTTTTTTTGTGTTTTTTTTATCTCGGAAGCTCCTGATCGGATTTGTGACGTGTTAATAACGTGAGCATGTGCTTGCGTTCGAGTCAAATTGCCCATTTGGCCCGAGAGCAAACATCGCACGCCTTCAGCGCGGACCTGTTATCTTGCTGTCGGGGTTATTTGCACAACGTCGCTGCTGAAGACGTGCAGATTGCTGGCCTAACCCGAAAATCATACAACTCGAGAGAGAGAGAGAGAAACAGCCCAGAGTGCTCGCGGAAGTAACGTCAATTATCCTTAACCTGACAATGTGTGCTTTAGAAATGTTGCCGGGGGGGCCACAGGTGGAGCTGGAGAAGCCAGAGTTGCATTTCTCGCCTTCCATTTTGCTGTAAGGCGCGTAGGAGGAGAGCCGCTGGCTCGGATTCTGCCGCCTGTCAGGAGAAAAGAGGCCTAACAATGGACTGAAACAGAAAGACAGAGCGGGACAATGCAGCCGCCGAGAAAAGGGGCCTTTTAAAAATTCAGACCGGTTGTGAAAAGGCCCGCGCGTTTAACGACAGATTCTCGGAAAAATAAGCGATTCACATTTCTGCCAGCCCCCGCTCGGGATCACATTCAGATGGGTGTAATATAACCGTGGTTGCTTCTGACCCGGGAGGCAACAATTTATAACCCCAAAGAAAGCGCATGCCGACTGGTCCGCGGTGATGTGTGCTGTGCTTTTGCAGTCTCTCAGCAAACTTGAAAATCAGTTGTCATGGCCAAATTGGGCTTAAAAAATCAGCCTTTATGTTGTGTGGTGCGCTCCGGGGCTGAGCAGCACTAAGTGAAAGAGGCTGGCAGAGAGAGAGAGAGTGAGAGAGAGAGAGAGAGAGAGAGACATGGTCAGGGGGATAGAGAGAGGGCTATTAAGTGACATAAAAAGAGATATCACAGAAGGAGGGATGTTACCGAAGGGCATTCGGAGGAGGAGATGGAGGGAGGGGAGGAGGGAGGCACATCGCAACATGAAATCTGATCCTCCCCCCGGAGCCGACAGTTATCCAGTCCCTCTGCAACAAACGGCTCAACAAACAACGGACAAATAAAAGGGAGCCAGAGTGGGAGGAAATCTAATGGAAATCAAACGTCTCCTCACATCTGGGGAAATGGTTTTTGTCTTCTTCTTCTTTTT
>CAEMYA010000179.1:4915221-4926574 GCA_903131615.1 Diplodus sargus | reverse complement strand
TGAAATGTTTTTTGTCTTCTTCTTCTTTTTTTTTTTTTACATTTAACTAAATGTCTGTTCAGGCAGGACAGATTCTGCTCTTCCTCTTAGAATTGATCAGACCGCAGCACAGTGAGACTCTCCAGCTCATGTCTCCTCCCTCCATCTGTGCGCCCATCCTCCAGACAGCGTCCACGCCATCCTTCCTGAATCTCATGGGCAGCATACGGAGTCACATTTACAATGTTCAAGTGGAAAGTGGACAATCAGTTGGTTTGCGATGTGGCTGGTGTTCCGTAAACGCTCAACAAGGAGCTTTAAACTAGTCGTGAAATAGACTCAATTCAACACCGGTGCCTCTATATGACCTACATAAGCAAACAAGTGCATCAACGCGAAGATTTCTACGTAATTATTACTCTTTGGTGTTGATCAGGTTAAAGGGACAGTTCCAAGAATTTCTATCACACTTTCTTTGAGCATTTTTCAACATTTTTCATTATTTTCTTCAGGAATCGCACATGGATCTCGATGGAAAAAGTACAATTTGGTGGTAAAGCAAACTGATGGGCCTTGGTGGAGGTAGTCACTCTAATTAGTGTCACGCTCTCATTATGACACTGACATGGCAACCATTTTAAACTGCAGTAATTTCAAGACTTATCACATATTGTATACTTGACTTCTTTCATTCCTTCCTGTTTCTGGTCTCGTCCATACATATTCCATAAATAACACACAAAGCCCCGTCACAATCGCTCTGACACCTCCATTCACCATTTCGAAAGTGATGTTTTTCCAACACGTCTGTGCTTCTAGCTGCAGGGCAAAGCATTGTATGTACACCTGTCACACTTTCAGTGCTGAGGAGAAAATAGTTCACCTGAAAAATAAGGTTTGAACCGTGCTTATACTGTGTTCCCTCCATCAACTCCAGCCGTTTCCACTGGCTCTGATCCACAGCCCTCACCAGGCAGAAGAAGCCATCTGTAGCTTTAATCGACAGCCAGCCAATTTACCAATTTTTTTTTAAAGCATAGCTACTTTATCATTCTGCAGTCTCTTGCTTGAAACTTCTCTACCTCTCTTGCTCTAATGATTATCCTTAGAAAACTACAACACACGCGCACACACACACACACACATCCCACCTCTAATAGCCTGGGCAGCCTGAACAAGTGCCATTTATTGAGCAAACCCATCCAGCTGCCCAGTGCAAACACATGGCCAATAACAAAGGACCCCGGGCAAGAGAGAGAGAGAGAGAGAGAGAGAGAGAGACACACACACACACTGACAGGAAGGGAAATAAAGAGATGACGGACGCTCAAAGGAGGCAGAGGGGCAACAGTGAAATAATAAAGGTAGATGAAGGACTGGCTGGTTGTAATGAGTTCTTTGTGTTGTTCCACTTGCAGTCTGCGCTGATCGTCCACTTTTACCGGTTAGAATGTTTTAGCAACTGGAGCTAATTACCTGGAATTCTCTGATTGAGTGTCGAGTCCTCTCTACCGAAACAATCACCCTGATCGTGTCCTGACAATTTCTGTGTGCCGAATCTCCCAATTAAAGTTTCATCCAT
This sequence comes from Diplodus sargus, assembly GCA_903131615.1. Taxonomy (NCBI): domain Eukaryota; kingdom Metazoa; phylum Chordata; class Actinopteri; order Spariformes; family Sparidae; genus Diplodus; species Diplodus sargus. The sequence continues at coordinate 4,925,013 of CAEMYA010000179.1, read as the reverse complement.
ATCACATCCATAATTTAAACTTCTTAGATTGATAGCTTTGGAATGGGAGCTCCATTATTTAGAAGAAGTAGCTGTTGGGGGGAAAAAAAAAAAAAGGTGAGCTTAGGTTAGAAAGATACACCTGCTATTTCCGTGTCACAGGTTGTAGCTACAAGTTGTGAGTTTGAATGATTGTGCAAATTTGCGTTGAAATTATGACGATGTTTTCCTCCTTCGCTCATGTTTTGTCTGATTGCATGTGTTACCTGTTGAATCATACTAAAAGCAAAAAGGGGGCAGCATATTAAAGTAACCGCTAACCTTATCCAACCGTAGCCAACCGTAGCTGTATGTTAGTTTTGCTAGTTCAGTTAGCCTTGCAGCTAGCAGTCCGGACAGGTAGCGCAAAACACTGGGAAAAGTACTAGTGTTTGCGCTGCTAGCACAGGAGCTTTGGAGCGAGGCGGGCCAGGGCTAGCTGGTTAGGAAGTCTGGAATATTTTCAACCAAAAATGTGGACATATTGCAGTATTACATGTTGCAGTGGGTCTGCCCCTGATGCCCACCGTTCCTCCACCTGTTCAGCAGTAGCGTAAGTCTTGGACAGCCAGACTTAGCTTCACACTTTAGCACTAGCACAAAGCTAAAATAGAGAAATGTCTTGCTGAACCCGCTGTCATTCCAGTCTATGGGATAAAAGATTTGCGGCCTGCTCCTATTTCTTTAAACCAATCACAATCAGGATACAGTGGAGGTGCCCTTGTAAAACTACAACTGACATAGTCAGCTGATGGCAGAAGTCTCCAACAGCCTACCTGGCTGACTAGCGATCAGTCTCAAACAAACAACTGAGTTCGGCCATCATTCGCTGACAAACGTTGGAAGCAAAGTGAAGTGAGAAAAGGGATTAGAAAGGATTTTCAAACTGGATCAGATAAAACACCACTGAACCAAAACTGTGGTCCCAGCATTGTGTCCGCGGGGATCCATAAAGTGTGTCTGCATCCAAGCTTGACTAGCTGACTAAGACGGAGAGTCTATGGGAGTATGTGCGTGCAAGTGTCCAGTCTGGCAGAGGGGAAAAGGATAAGGTGTCTCATCCTGCAGCTCCCCATCATGAGCAGCTACAAAAAAAAAACTAATGAGGTCTGAAGCGCTTCCTCCCCTCCTCTGCAGCCTTTTCTGCCTCGCTGTGGAAACGACTTGTTTTTGTTTTTTTTCAGTCCCCGCAGGAGTACACTGATGACTCTCTTTGCGCTTCTCTTCCACCGAAGGAAGAAAGAGAGGGAGTCCCCACACTGGATATTACAAGCTCCCAGCTATTTAATGAGGCAATGTGTTGACCATCAAAGATTTCAATCACCGGCTGGGGTCGGACGCGAACGCAACCTACCCACCCTGCCTCTCTACTAGAAGTCAGGATGCATTCAAAGGTGGTACGAAAGAGGCATTTCACAGATAGCTTGTTTAGCAGATTTGGTAGATGCTTAACTAACAGCGATGAGGAAAAGACACTCAATTGAACAACATTTCAAGGAGTGCACGGTGGACAGCCAGGCAGACGGAAGAAAGAAACACAGACAAAAAATAGCTGCAGGGAAAAAAGCGAGATGGGAAAGACTGCGAGAGAATCAGCCGCGTAGGCGCGGGGGGAATAGCTTCGGCAGTCCATGCCGCTCTGTAACAAGCGGGCCGGCTGCTGACATTTGGCATTGATTGTGTTGTTTTATGGGCATTCGTCAGTTAAACCCCTATTGGACAATTACAGAGAGAGCCTGCTTAGCCCCGCAGGGGGGGTCGCGACTTTGATCTCTCCCTGCTTTTCCCCTTTTTCGCTCGGTGGAAAACCCGCGGAAACAAAGGCGGAAAGGTGATGCACCTCCAGTTGGCCCCGAGCAGAAAGGAAACTAGAAGCAGCTGTTTGCACGGAGCATGGATGGAGAGAAGTGGAAGAGAGGCAGAGAAAGAAAGAAAGAAAGAAAGAAAGAAAGAAAGAAAGAAAGGAAAGGAAATGGGAAAAGGAGGGATGAGATGGAGAGAAAAAGATAAAGCAAATGAAAGAAGAAATGTGGTGGGAAATAAGCGAGAGAATGGAAAAGGAAAGCTCTATTAGGTCATTTTCTGAAAGCCTGTGATATCTGCACAGTGCGCTGCAGAAGTCAAAGCGAACCACCAACACACACCATCACAATTCAATGACAAAACGTGATCATTCAGCATGTACGCTGCATCATATCACTGCCACTGTGTCCATTTCTGTGCTCAGCGACTATGACTTCTCTCCACCCTGCCTTTTACACATGCCAGCGACAGTTTGTGAGTGTTGATAATCCATGCTGTAATATATAGGACATCATGCATTAGTGCCGTTAACGAGCGTGTTGTACGAGAGGAAACGGTAATCTGATTGTCAGCCAGTTTCTAATTCCCAGACTGAGGAGTGCAGATTAAGGCTTACATGTTTGCATGACGAGACAGCTTTTTTTCTGCTGCCCTTTAATCCAGCAGGGAGTATCACTGGGCTTTCAGATGTACATGTGTGGGACGTGCGCCGCAAGACTATGTCTCAAGTTCATGTCTCATGAATGCTGATGCATTCATGAACAGACTACCGTGTGCGTCTTCAGTGTGTTCAGTCAAGCAGCAGCAACTTCTTTGCTTTGAAAAAGTCGGGGGACTTGTAAGAGAAAGCTTAAGAACAGAGTGGCCCGAGATTGTCCTGATCTTTAATCACTCATGCTGTATATTAGGACTGAAACTCCCAATTATTTTCATCACCGATAAAACTGCCCATTAATTTGATTGTTCATCGATTATTCTTTTAGTCTATGAAATGTCAAAGAATTGAGAAAAATCGCCTGGACAATTTCCCAGAGACCAATGCGACTTCCTAAGATTGCTCATTTTAGCCAACCAACAGTCCAAAACCCAAAGACTCTTCATTTACCGTCGCGATCAACCAGTAAAAGCAGAAAAACCCTGACGTGTAAGAAGCTGGAACAAGGAAAGGTTTCACATTTTGTGCTTGTTGTTACAGGAACAACCGATTATCAAATAGCTGGCAACTCACTTTGTTACGATCGACTAATCTATATTGCATAACTGGGTCAAGAACATAAAACACTGGATCCTACTATACAACGGCTGACTGGTTAATATCCATGTCTGTCTAACTACTGGAGACTTGACAGAACTCCAGAGCCACAGAAGACATCCCTGCTGGAGAAAAACCAGCACCAAAACACAACATATGCTGGTCTTGCAAGACCAGCATATGTTGTGTTTTGGTGCTGGTTCTGGTGCTGGTCCATGCTGTTTTTTTCAGCAGGGATGTACTATCTGTATTCATAGTCAGTGACTAGAAAATGTGACCTGTGAAACTGATGCAATGCCCCTTTAATGTCCAGACTAGAGCACCACTCGATCTGGACACATTCTATCTAAAGGCTCTTCTGGGTCATTCTGATGTTAATCTTCATAGACGCCATGTTGCCTCGTGGTCTTAACCATTGGGTCCATAAACCAGGTCTTTCTTTCCATCCCACCCCCCCACAACCTCACCCCGGGTCCCTCAGTGAGCCGACCGTGATTAACGGCCTGTGCAGCTGAGCCGGGATACGTAGAAAAGCCAGAAAACACACAGGCAAGCACTTACACTACAAGGCCAAAGGCCTGTGGTGAGCGGTTAGCGGTGGACGCTAGCTAGCACAGTTTCCCCATCCAGGCGACATGCTCGGTGACTGCGACAAGACAGGCCATAGTGACCTCGAGCCAAGATGGCCACTGTTCAAAAAAGGGCAGGCAGTTTACACATGGGGAGAAACAAGTCACCGGGATTCATGAAAGGGATTTTCCGAGTTCTTTTTTTTTGTTTTTTTTTCCAAGAGCTGTCAGTCACCAGAGGAGGAAAAGAGGAAAGATTGCGGCTGGATGTTTGGCAAAAGAAGTACACAAGCGCACAGACAAAAAAGGAGAAGAAATAAACAGGAGCGGGGACGAGTAACTGCACTCCTGAGGGCTGCCAGTTTGTGTTTATGTGTGTTTGTATCTGCGTGTCTGTCTGCAGGGTCCAGCTATGATCACACAGTCTGCTACCACTCACCCAAAGGTTAGCTCCAACGTCCGGAAAAGCCCCCCCCCTACCCGCCTCCGGGCCTCCAGCTAACGGACAAGGGACACATCTTTAAAACTCTTTTTTTTCCACACACACACACACACACACACACACACATGTATATATAAAAAGGTCCATGTTTCAGTGTAACAGCCCACAAACCAAGCCAAGGCGGTTTGACTCTCGCTGGGTAGCTTGCTGGAGCTGCTCCACCCTCCTGCCCACTGCCAACCAAGTAATGCCACGCCAGCCCCTGAGGCAGGCTGGATTTCTGCAGAAAACACGGGGTGCAACACCACCAGAAAAAAAATTAAATAAAAAATGACTTCCACACTCTTAAAATACAAACTCGCGAGCATTTTGTCTGACCGCGTTCGCGAGTGTTTACGTTTGATTCATTCAGCTGTGAGATGTTATTTTTTTGCACGTTTGCCAGAGCGCGTTGGAGCGTGACCGCGTGGCGCGGCGATTTTATAAATGCGGCGGCGGAATCGATATGATCGAACTCAAACTCTTTAATGGCAAACTTTTTCCTTTTTTTCCTCAAAAAGGGAGTTTTCTGATCCCCGGCAAAGGGGAACAAAGGAGGCTGGGGTTTTTTTCGCCCGCGTAATTGGTCCGAGCAGGTTGCACAACCCCGGTGAAAGGCTGAGCTGAGCACCCAGCTGGCAAGGAGAGGCTGATCTGCTCCCCCTCAACTCCACCTCCACCTCCACCTCTTCTCCTTATCCTCTTCTCTTCTTTCCACCACTCGGAGCCCGACTGTGAGCCTGCAGCTCCCTGTGTGTCGGCTGAGGTAACCGAGGCGTTCTTAGCCAAGTGCACTCGGCAGCGCACACTGAACAGGTCTTTTTTTTTCGGAACTATGGTCTCCCCCCCTCCTCCCCAACCCCTCAGTGTGAAAAGGGGGTCATTGTGCCACGCAGGACTACTGTAAAGCATGTGTGGTTGGCCGGAGGTACCGCAAAGCTAAATCTCTCACAGTGTCTCGCGCGCCGCCTTTACCCATCGCTCCTTTTCATCTTCCGCTCCCCATCCTATTCGTAACAAGCACGCATACGGCGACAGACGGTAAATCACGCTGTGCGAGCAACGACTGCACACACACAAAGAAACAGGAAGAAATACACAGCCTCGGATTGTCTCTGGCATCGCCGCCATCTCCGCTGATCGCCCACTTGTGACAGGATTTATGCCCGGGACAAACATACACACACAGGCAACACGCCCGACTCTGACTTCCTGGGAAGCGCAAGTGTGCGTTCGACATCATGACGATAAGCATCACACAGAGCGGCACTGATGACATCATCAGATTTAATCTGCAAGGGTCCCTTAGGGACACCCAACCCTTTTTTTTTTCTCTGTGGCTTTAGGCTTTACATTCAAGGTACGAGGTAAATGTATTGTCATTTGTTAAGCAAGGGTTAAAAAAAAACTAAATAATGTTTTTTGTGCCTCTTGTTTTTGTGTGTTTCTGGCAACAAAAGCTTTTTCAAGACTTTAGTCATGTGCAAATCAACTAGGAAACAGCTCTTCCTATAATTTATTCATGAACTACAAACTCCCAATGCACCAACTGCACTAAGAATGAGAGTTTGGTCGTGTTACTGTGGAAAAGAAAAGTTCCAGCTAAGTCACCGGAAGCTGCAGCTCTATTTCACGCAAGGTACCATGGGGATGGGAATATGGTAGATAGTTTGGAATGACTGGTAAACACTAGATCAGGATTAGCTAGCTAATTTTACCCTCTTTGGTCCTTAAACAAAAAAGTATAATAGCATAAGGTTTTGTAATTCGATGTATGTTGTGTCAAACTTTACAGTTTATGTTTACCTTGAAACAGAGTCAGGCGAGATGTGTTGACCACAGTCCATCCCTTTTACTCTTCACTCTAACCAAGCTAGCAACAAGCAAGCTAACAATGTTAGCAATAACTTTTGCCTCATTTATTCTGCTCTCTAAACTGAACCAGCAAACCTCACCATGGCCGGTGGAGTTTAGTCCAGTTTTTCTAAGTTTGTAGGTGAATGAAAATGAAATTACGGTGTTCAGTAAACTGAAGGAAAATAGCCCCCGTGAAACCCATCCATAGTGAGGCCCGTAGACCAAACCAAAACACACTTGGCTCGGTTTTAAAATACAAAATGAGGCGATAAATTACAGTCCGACCTGAGGGGCTGAAGACAGAGCGCGGGAGGTTGTTCCCCTCTAAAAATACAGCCGCTGACAGGACCCAGCTGAGGGAGGTGGAGGTTGCGGACAAAACAACCATTGAGACTTTCAAAGGTCGCTCTGCTTTGGCATCCCCGCCCTCACCGACACAAACCCACAGGTATTCCCTGTCTTAATGGCAGATTTCCCTTCAAATGAATCAATGGAAACGGCATATAAAGAGACATTTTTGGTTACCGTCCATTTCTTTACAGAAGGTAGTGAAAGCTTCCTTTCTTCGACGAACTGACCTCAGTCAAACTTTCAGGGGGGAATACATGAGAGGGGTAGGGTTTTTGATTTTAATTCAGTTTTTTAACAAATCAGATTTCCTTCCCTTTAGTCCTGTGTGAGATAAACACTTTCATCGCTCCATTCTGCACCTTTTTCTGCGGCATTTCACCCACTGTGAAATCAATTTTCATGTCAATGTTCTACATCTAATGAGAATTTCCTTCACTCTCTCAGAGGTTGGCTTTCTGAAAAAGATTTTAAAAAATAAAAATCGACTCGCGGTGATGCGAAAGAGACTTGTCAGTCGTCTTACTCGGCGAGAGCGATCCAATGTTTGACGTAACATTGCTCCTGTTTGTTCACTTCGGTTCAAAAAGGAAACGTTGGCAGCTAAAACATGCGCCTCCAAACATGTTTTTTAGCTATTTTTTTTTTCCCTGAGCCTACTTTTAACTTGCCAGGCGTCTCCGTGTTTCGCGCTGAATGACACTCGAGGGAGATGTCTTTATTTGAATATTTCACTCATTTTGTCTTTTTTTCCTCTCGCAGCCCGCTCATCTCGGCTCAGCATGCAGACTTTTCATCCTGAAAACCCCCCCCTACCATCATTGTATAAACAAAACACACCATGAAGCAATTACTACTGTTGATGGCATGCGGTGAAGAGAACAGAGGAGAAGAGGTATTGATCGGAGCTCTGGCTGTTGGCGCGACTTCCTCCAGATTCAGGTCGGCCACTGGCAGGACACATCCTTCTTCCGCGACCTCGCCTCGAGCTGCCACGCGGCAAACTCGGACGGGCGCACCTATCGCTGAAGGCGGAGCAGCCTCGAGGTATAAGAGCCAAACATCAAGCGCGTGTGTCTTTGTGCGCGAGCCGGAGTCTGTGTGTTTCTGTTACGCAACGGGAGAGTTCTTCCCATCTGTGCCTCTCTGCAGCCCCCGCATCCCTGACCGATGAAGCGAGAAACGACAGCTCTGCCTTGCACTCTGCCTCCCTCAGTCTCCCTCACAACACCGTCCCACTCCTCATTATTATCATCCTGCCCGCCCACTGAAAACACACTCAAACTCAAAAAACTCTCCGTCCCTTACTATCCCCCCTCTCTCTCTCTCTCCGTTCTGGTTGGCTGAAACGATACGCCACCGAGGGGGCCCTGAAATGATGCAATATTCATCCTCATCATCACCTTCACTGTCAACATCGCGGCCGTCTGCCCTCGGCTTAAAAAAATGCACCACTCCGCAGGGTGTCCGACCAACACTTTCCTTCTTATGCTCAAATTCCAGATTATCCCACTAAATGCATCTCTGTCTGCAACACACACTCGCACACACACACACCCCCTCCTCAGATCCTCCGTCTCTGTCCCTGCTCTTCCGGCTCGCCTAACTCCCCACAGGGCTCAGTGTTGTGGAAAAGATGTTAAAACAAAGAGAGCAGACAGCGCAGCGATAATCCTAAACATAGCAGCTGGGGAATTAGCTAGCCTTTTGCAGGGGACTCGCTCTCTGGGTTTGCTGCTAACCGGGCACAATCTTAATTGCTCTCACGGCTGCGAACGCGACTGTTGGGTGGTGTTGGGGATGGTCATCGAAAACTTTCACTGCAAACATGTCTGAGGTGGGGTTTTTTGTATTTTCCGGGACGGGACGCGATCCCGGACCTGTCTGGTGATCGCATCCCGTCTGGAGAAACATTTTAGCTGATTCTACCGGGGGCCGCAATGTCATTGGGTGTACTCAAAGAAATGAATTATAGATGCACAGGGACCTGTTTTCTGTTCAGGATATTTAGGCAGGGAAGCGGGGTCGGGTTTCAGGCGGTAATGCGACCCAGAATGATGACAGAAATGTGTTTAGCACTGAATAACACATCAGAACACCAAAACATTTATGCTTTTTAGCTTTCACTAACTTTATTGCACAGGCTTATGGTCCAGGATTAGGGTTCAGGGTTAACATTTAAGGGTTGAGGTTTGGGGTTAGGGTATATGTCACGTGCACACTTACGGTAGGTGTAAGCAAAAGCCATGAGTTGTGCTCACACAAATTCCCTGCGTCTCTTCTACAGTGTTCTCAAAACCCAATCTAATACTCTTAATTCCCTCTTCCACCATCTATCTGACTACCTCGTCCACTCCTTCCAGTTCACCCTGGCACAGGAACAAGCATCTGATGCCTGCACCCTGCTGCCCGTCTGGTCCAGAGGGGCACCAGTCCAAAATCTGTTATAATATATATATATGCATGTTCTGTTCTGTACAAGCGTCCTGGGAGAGAGATCACTCCTCTGTGGCCCTTCCTGAGGTTTCTTCCATCTTTTCCCCCCCTTATTAAAAGGTGTTTTTTTTTTCTTCTCGAGGGACTAGGAGCAGAGGGTGGCGTTCACTGTGCAGTTTGTAAAGCCCACTGCCGCAATGTGATTGTGACTTCGGGGCTATACAAATACAGTTGATTTGATTTGATGTGATGTGATGTGATTATAGTCGACGCCAAAACACCACTCACTTCAACAGCGCATGCAAGATGTGCACAACTGCAGCAAACCGCACCCAGGTAAACATCGCTCTCTGCTTAAAGATTATGTCAAATATTTGAACTACCCGAGCAGTGTTTGGTTTCACTTCTTCCGAGCTGGCACGGCCTCTACAGTGGAAACTGTACTGAGGAATTACAACAGACTAAGCCCTCCTAATGTGCTACTTCGAGCAACACGCTCCACTCTCGTTGGGCTTGAGCGTGGCAGCCAAGTTCAGCAGTGCTTATGTCTTTAGCTCCGGGGCTGCACATCTATCTCCTAGCTGCTGTTCTATTACAGGTGCCATCGCTCCGAGGCTGCCATTTACTGGTTAGGGATACTGAGTGTAATTGTTTGGATTTCTTTTGTCCTGGTCTGTGCTAAAAAGCCGGCGAGAACGTCTTTCGGGGAATCTTCTCGGTCACGTTTCAGGCAGGCAGACAGACACCTGTGATTGGAATTCCATACTCCGAGCCGCAGGAGTCGTCTGAGAGAGAGGCTAGACCTGCCGTTCCAACCCAGACTGACCGCATTTATTGTTCACCCACCCGACTGACATTCCAGGAATAAGCGGAGGTGGATCTTTCATCTGTCTCCCACACAAGGCCATCCAAAGGACAATCAGTCCGGCGTGGTTTGCGCGCGCACGCACACGCACGTGATCAATCATGTCGATATTTTGCTGCTTTGTGGTTTTAAGAGGAAAGGCAAGTTATGTGGAAAAGAGGCA
>CAEMYA010000179.1:4874214-4910546 GCA_903131615.1 Diplodus sargus | reverse complement strand
AAAAAAAAAAAAAAAAAAAAAAAAACCTCAAGTAGAGCACAGTCAAGTTCAGCATGAGTCGTTCCTCCACATCTAATATTGTGCAAAGAACCCAAACCGTTACAATAAAAACAGTGATTTCCTAATATCTGCGACGTATCCATCTTAAAACCATCTTTAATATGTCATTTGAGTATTATACATTAGAATCTATAAATACAAATTGCAAAGCCTACATACAGCATAAAACGCATGCATGAATGTTTTGTACACTGCTGTACAGCTAAGACCATTCGACCCAGTGTTTTTAAAGATTTCTCTACGTGACAAGAAGTTGGAAACGAGTTCTTCATGCAAGGAGGAGAGCCGACGGTGTTGAGAACTTTCCCCGCACACAAAAACTGGAATAGTGACGTATTGATATAACATCTGCACACAGAGGTATAAGTGTGTTAAGAAGTGTGTGTGTGTGTTTGGTGCGTATGGGCAAAGGGAACTGTGTTTTTCAGCCCCGACCCCACCCTTTAAGTATACCCTTATGTATTTGGTCTTATTACTGTGAAACATGTCCGTTTTTTTATGTATTTTTTTGTGTGTCTGTGCAAGGGTACACACACACACACACTGCTGGTCATCACGGTGTCTGAGGTGTGTGAAGTTAACAATGAGCACACATGCTGGACGGCAGGAAGACTCCAGCCTCTGAGCACACTTGTTAAAAGTTTGCGGAGGTTTTATGAAAGCCAACCTAAAAAGAGAAGAAAAAAAAACATTAGCAACAAAACACTGTTTTTTTTTGTTGTTAAAATTGCATTTGAGAATTGTTCACTTTTTCCTTGATTATACTGTCAAGGTATAACTAGGTATTTGTGGATATAAGCAGGTGTCAGAAGGGGTGAAAAGAACAGCACACAGTGACATTCACAATAGTGGCATGTGATCTAAAAGTCTCTGCTGTCCTTTTGTTTCCTGAGATTCTGCTGTAGTGAACTGGAGTGTGAAAAAAAAGCAAATGGATACTCACTCTACTGACAGGGGAGCCAACGGAAGGCATTGAGGAAGAAAAGCACACAGTTGTTGTAAAGTGGAACACAAACACACAGCGAGCAAAAACCCAGGCTTCTACCCAAAAAACATGCTTTTAGTTGGGGGTGTTTTTTTTTTTTTTCTCCATACAAAGTAAGAGGTCTAAGATGAGTGCAGCTGACTGTATGGGGCCTGGATCCAACATGTATACACTACCACAAAGTAGTCCAGCACAAACTAAGATCTAAATATTAAAGCCTGTAAGATATACACATGAGCTGGTTCTTTTCTGTGTCTTGAGTGTCTCCTGCTCGTCATGTTGTGCCAAGGAAACTGAAGCATTCATATGTATGAAATGAGTTGTATTCAAGTATTATATGTACATACAAAAAACACTGGATATGAATAATGTTGAAAACCACTGGCCTCATCAAATAAAGACAGAAAACACTTTGATTCAAAGGGTTTATGAGTGTATTTTTCTTTGAAGTAAAAAACAACATTTTGGGTTCTTATTTGCAATCCAAGTTCATTTTGAGTACTATTAGTATTTTTTTCTTAAGATTTTAATGATTATGTCCTTTGAATCAAACGCCATGGCGATGGTTAAACATAACATCATCCCCACTCAGCTCTGTCTCCAAAGCAAAAAACACGAATAAAGTTAATGAATGTCAAAAAAAAAAAATCAATACAAACAAAATATATCCTTAAAAATGTTAAGAGGGAAGGAAAATTTTGTTCTGTTTTCTGCACAAGCAAATAGGGGCACACCTCAGATGTTACACTTTAGCAAGTCCGTTAAGGAACAGCATCTAGAGATGAGCAAAACAAAAATCTTTTTATCATATTGAGGTAGCTGTGCTCTGCCCAGTGCAGAAAAACTGGCTTATTTTCAATTCATTATTGTAAAAAAAAAAAAGAAAAAAACATCCAGGAAGTTATTTTATACTAGAACATGGGGGGGCACACATAATTAAATTAGAAATGAGAAACCACATAGAGTTCATGCTTTGTCACAGGACATGCGGATTTTTTTTTTTTTTTAGGATTTTCTTTTCTTTTGTTTCAGCGGAGCATTCAAACGTTCACTCCCAAACCTTTCCCCCCGTCCTCGTCTGCACCACGGAGCTTCTCCTTCTCTGAAAGAGTTCTGAGTTTATACTGAAGACACAATGGTAAACATTAGAAAATAAATCAAGGCGGTAATGTCTAAGCCACGCCGGTCAAAAAATTTACATAGCCATTAAAAAAAAAAAGTTGCATAAAATTCAATCTCTGTACAGATCAACTGATTCTGATATCTTAATTTCCTTGGAGAGGGATGTTAAACAAACGAATCTTCTGTAGTGACATGAGACAAATGATATTCCCAAAATCATTAAAATATAAACCTTAAAGGCAATATTGACATTAAGAAAAAAAAATGGCAATAGTATATTTTCTCTCAAACCAGCAACAAAGTCCAAAGCTATGGGAGTGATGGTCTTCTAACACTCGCATTTAAAGCCTCACCTGTTCTCAATTCCTACCTCAACTCAAACCAGGTGACCTCTCAATGTCATCATCTTATATTATTTGTTACGTTTCATGTTTTAAAGTTGGTCCTTCTCATACACACACACGGTAGGCACGCACAAGTACACACGCTAACTCTACAACCACGCACACACGCTATCTACGCACATGTGGGAAGGCGAGGGGGGGATGGGGGTCGGGGAGATGAAAGGGGGAAGTGATGGTGGAGGGTCAGGGAATGGAAAAGTCGAGATTGTGCTCAAGTCAGTCAGGACCAGAACATGTCGGCCATGTTAGTGTCGGAGCTGTAGATCCAGAGGACCAAGGGGAGGGAAACGGCCACAAAAGGCCAGGAGATGCCCTCCATGCATGCAGTGAGGCAGCAGCCTTTGGAGCTGCCAGGCTTCTCCAGTTCTTTACCAGGCTCCAGGTAGTTCCTGGCGGCAAACTTCAGGAACTCGTCCAAAAGAATGACAGGCAGTGAGATCTTGAGCACCATCAGCCACTGTGTCAGGTTCAGAGGGGTGATCTGGAAGATGATCTGAAAAGAAGCACACGAGAAAGAAGTCAAGCTAGGGATCCGTCTGCATTTTAACTTCATGTTTGACAGGGAAATAAATCATCCTTGTATCGTGACACTGCTTTTGTGCCATCTGGCCCCTTATTACCCAGTATCACATTCTGCATTTCAAACTAAAACAATATGTTTCTCACTGGAAGAGGCTCCACATAGAGGATGAGGAAGTGAAGGGACATGGAGAGGCAGATGGCTCCCAGCAGCCACACGTTCTCCCAGGGAGGCATCCTCAGCAGGGACTGGTTCTCTGACACACTGAGCAACAAAGACGCAAAATTTAGACACGTTTGTTAAAAAGCCCCATGCGGACTTCGGACAGAGATGTTAAAGCACCGGCATTCAGAAATGTTAACACAATTACTCACCTGTTCAGAGCATTGCACATCTCAATGGTGACCAGCACAGACAGGGCCATGGTCATTGGATAAGGAGACTCAAAGATCTTACAGTCCAGATTCGTGAAGTCTGGGTTCTCTGGACCACACTGCAGGAAGTGGCTCTATAGAAAAGTGGTGGAGCAAAATTAAAGCAGATGCACTTAAATGTGTGTGTCTGAGCCTAATTAAGCCTGATAGTTTCGGCTGAAAATCATACCAGCTGGTAAAAGGTGATCCTTGGTCCATCCTCAGCAGCAACGAACCACCATGCGGCAGCACCAACAGTGGCAGCACCCACATAACCTGGTGATGCAAACCAAAACGTCAAACGCTCAGTGACACTGGTGACTTAAATTCAAGGTAAATTGCAATTAGATGTGAGCATTTTCTTATGGAACTTTCATGTGGTGCTAATGGGGCAGATTTGGGCTTCCTAATTGCTAGCTTTATCACCGATTATGTGGCACTGTCCAGGGTTCATGTTTACGCAATGTTTTCTACCAATGTTTTGCACACAACAGTAAAACGAAAAAGAACATTAGCAGGCAATCGCTCATTAATAAACAGTCACATGCAGCTACCACTTACATCCGATGGCTAGGTATCTGAAGAAGAGCCATCCAGAGATGAGGGGCTCTCGGGCGTTACGTGGTGGCTTGCTCATGATGTCCAAGTCAGGTGGGTTGAAGCCCAAAGCAGTGGCGGGCAAACCATCAGTTACCAGGTTGACCCAGAGCAGCTGGACAGGGATGAGGGCTTCGGGGAACCCAAGAGCTGCAGTCAGGAAGATGCTACACACAAAAGAAGCACGATTATACAAGAGTCCAAAAAAGTGATGTTCAGGTTTAGTGCGCGTATCTCAGAGGTCTTTACAGTCATCCTTACCAGACAACTTCGCCCACGTTTGAGGAGATGAGGTATCTGATGAACTGTTTCATGTTGTTATAAATGGCTCTGCCTTCCTCGACTGCAGCTACAATGGTGGAGAAGTTGTCATCAGCAAGCACCATCTCAGAGGCGGTCTTGGCCACAGCAGTGCCGGAGCCCATGGCAATACCAATTTCAGCCTTCTTTAGAGCGGGAGCATCGTTTACTCCATCGCCAGTCTGCAGAGAAGATAAGCCAGGGCAGGAAATTAAACACTGATTTTATAATGAATTTCAGTATTTCACTGGGTATGATTTCATTTGTTTGGGGGCAAGCTGTCTATGGCTGAAGAACTTCTTTAAAATAGAATAATGTAGAACAAATCGTTTTTTCATACCATAGCTGTGATCTCATCATAGGACTGCAGAAACTCAACAATCTTGGATTTGTGTGAAGGCTCAACTCGGGCAAAGCAGCGGGCTTTGACCACAGCATCTCTCTGTGCAGCAGGGGACAGGTCATCAAACTCTCGGCCAGTGAACGCCATGCTGGAAACATCATCGTCTTCTCCAAAAATACCAATACGTCTGCAGATGGCAACCGCCGTCCCTGAGGTACAAATAAGAGCAATGGTAAGTATGTTTGAACATTTTCCTTGTGCGTGTAGTGGAAAAAAAGAAGTTATAATAGTCTGAACAAGACAGATTTTCTTTCTGAGTAAAAAGCAGACTTTTTCTGCGTACCCTTGTTGTCTCCAGTGATCATAATTACACGGATGCCTGCAAGACGGCAAAGTCTGATAGAGGCTGCCACCTCTGCTCTGGGTGGATCCAGCATGCCCACGCAGCCAACAAATGTTAGATCAGTCTGGGAGAAAAGAGGAAAAAATAGATTTGACATTCAGATTTTTTTAGCTTTTCTCTCTGGCAGCCAACAACGTCACACCTGAAAAGTGAGACCGTGTCAATCCATCCTGGCTCTTACCTCGTATTCAATAAAGCGGCTGGAGTCTTCCAACACCAAGTCGTCCTTGCTCATGCTGCTGTCTCGGGTGGCCAGAGCCAGACAGCGCAGGGTGTCCCTGCCAGTTCCATATTCTCTGATCACAGACATCAGTTTTTCCTTGATGCCAGGGGTCAAGGGCACCTTGTTACTGCCTACACGGATGTGTGTGCACCTGTCAATCACTCCCTCGGGGGCACCCTGTGAGCAGGCACAGACAGGGGGATGATGAGGAAACAAAGCAAAACACAGAAAGGCAACTAAAAGGAAATATTTTCATTTAGCATAACATTTTACTTCGTGACACTTTATGAAAACATTTCAAAACATCCTTTACCCTTTAACAATAAAGACCCACTGTAACATGATAATTATAGTACTATATGTTAATGAAAAGCATTTATTCTAATACCATGGATAGATTTTCAGAAAACAGGGCTGTCAACAATAACTTGTGATGGCAGCAAACCTGAACCTAAAACAAGTTACTCAATCCAGTTTCTTACCTTTACAAACATCTTGCCAACAGAGGAACGGGCCTTATTAGGAGTGCAGTACACAGACATGGACTTCCTGTCTCTGGAAAATTCCAGTGTAAACTCTTTCTTCATCAGCTGTTTGATCACCTAAAGATATGAGGACACAAATGTGCAATTAACATTATCACCTGAATTACATTAAGAACATGGAAAAGAAAAAGGAAATGACTTCAAACAACTGATGGTTACATACAGAATTACAAGCGTTGGCTCTCTCAATCTTGGACAGGCCTTTAACATCTGTGTCGAACACGTTCATCTTCTCCACCAGGCATGTGAGAGCGGTCTCCGTCGCCTCACCCACCTTCTCATACACTCCTTTGGCCTGGACACAGAGAAATGAAAAACCACGTAGTCAGTCTTTATCAGAACAAGTCACACAAGACATGTAATGTATTGTCAGCTGATGTACATTGGTGCTTCAAGATTATCTGCCTATTAACATGTCAATGGCTCACTACTAACCTCATTATAGTCCAATGAGGAATCATTACAGAGAGCACAGATAGAGGCCAGCTCCACCAGAGCATCGTACTGGGAACATTTGACTGGTTTGTTGTCTTGGTACCTGAAAAAAAATGTAAATGTAAACATAAAGTTACATGTGAGCTGATTCAATGGAAAACAAGTTGGAGAAGGGGGTTGTACTTGTAACATGTTGAGAAGCATTAAAGCATTCCCTCTTAGTGGTGAGAAAATAATTCACTTCACCATAGACGCATAATTTTCATCTTGTAGCACACTGGATACTCACACTTCTCCATCTGGGGCATATGTGGAGCCAGTAACAGAGAAGTCCTTTAATGTACAGCTATCATTCGCTGCCTGGTCAATGATGAACATCTAGAATCAAAAACATTGTAGAGACAAACAATCAGTTTATAATTAGTAACTCAAACAAGGCATCTCTAGACTTTGTGGGCATCACTTCCTTGTGCCCCACTTTAAGTTCTGTATCAACCTAATTATATATGCAAGTCTAAATACCAAAAAGAAAAGATGGACGCTACATCCAGCAGGTGGCAGCAGACAGCTATCCACAAGAAGGAAGCCTTCAGATCATGATTACGCTTGAACATAGTGCAGAGTATAATAACGAAATGCTGAGCCAAAGCAGACACCGGGCACTCTGGTGGGGAGGATCCATAAATGTCATCTTACAGCAAGGCAGATACACAATTCCTCTGTGCGCAGTCACACTACATGAACACACTGTATAACAGTGAATCACTCTGAGGCGGAAATAGTTTGACCTTGAGTGTCCAAACCTTTGTGTAGGGAGACAGGATAACTGTCTGGTTAATTGAGCATCTTCTTGAATGAATGAATGAATGAATGAATGAATGTATGTATGAATTTCTCCAATTCAAAGCACAAATAAACAATTGTATTATTTCTATATATTTCTTCACATCCAAAAATGAGAGGCTGTTAATCTTCATAAAAATTATGATATCAATCAAGGACAATCAGAGAAAAAAGCAAATAGGTTTTGAGTCAGATAAACAGAAGAGCTTCAACCGTGTCTGTCAAGGGTATACATTCACACATTCTTACATAAAAGCATTGGGGGGGCAGAGCAGGGGGATGAAAATAGAAATATCTGAAAAAAAAGAAGATGTGCTGGCGTAATGGATGCACTCCCCTCAGGGCAACAAAAAGCAGTGACGTCAGAGGCGCTCCTACCCAAAACACAGGAGCAAGTAAGGAGTTGAATTGAAAAAGACTCAGCCCTTCGGGACAACTTTTGGTACTGCCCTATCCGGACAGGGGTGGTTGGATGCAGCTGATGCGTCAAGCACAAGCTTCTCTATTACCCAGCCAGGAATAGCATCCTGTGGTTACCGTCCAAAAACATGATTTTGTTTTCAAATTTGTGCAGGATGAGCAAGGCAAGAGATAGACAGAGGAGACAGAGAGCAGAGAGAGAGAGAGAATCTTTCAACACAAGGTCAGTTATGCAACTCTACTGCTGATTCTGCTGCAAGCGACTAACTACTGCATACTGATCAGCATGCTGCCTGAACAAGAAGGGGGAGGAGAGCAGGACGAGGAGGGAAGAAAAAGAGGAGGGTGGCCGACATGAAAGATGGAGGGACGGAGCAGGATGCAGATATATGAGGGGAATCTGAAGAATTGAGCTGTAAGCCAACACTTAAAAGGAAATCATACATGCTATATGAGGCTAAAATAAACAGTAAATATATGATAGTTCATATAGCTTCAAATCATTTTGTGCATAATAAATAAATAAATAAATATATATATAAACTACATGTACACAGGCAGAGAAAAACAAGATACGAAAATACAATTAAACCCTTTAATCATCCCTTATTAGCTTTTCAAAGTCAACACTGCTTAGTGCTAAAAGAATCCTTACGGTCAGCAAAAGAATGTCAGGGTTGCTTTATTGCTCAGTAAAAACTTTAAATTAAAAAAGTTCTCAGATGTCAGGAAAGTAGCCAGCCCTTGCTCTTCTCCATGTATGGCAACTGTCTTAAAATACTGTTTATTTTTGGACTTTGAAATTACCATTTCCCAGTGGATTGCAGACCTTGTCACTGCCAACTGTGCTGTTGCCCCTAGGGAGGATGTTTACAGCCATACACTGGCATCAGTGACACGTGGTGCCGACACTATGCGTATGCCATAAACAGATTCAAAGAACACTTTGAATACTTATTGTTGGGTTCATGAGAATTTTGTTACCCAAGAGAATTTTGTCAGGATTCAGAAAACGTGAGCGGACAAAGCTTTTAAGAGACGGATCGCTCAGTTTAATCACCTGCAGCTTGAGCTACAGAGGACACACTGTGTCTGCTGTTTAAATATTATGGTATGGCGCTTAAATATTTTCCCTGCAAGGTACAAAGACAGGATTTACTTCACTAGTCCCATCTGCAATTACCTTTCAACAAACTCATTGAGTGAGACGCACTGAGCATGTCCTGTCACTGAGTGCTCATTTATCATACTTTGCTGGCAGGGACTTTAGCTAGTATACCTCAACATAGGCTGATTATGAGAGTATTGTTGTGGAGTGATCAAAAGTGATCATTTACACATGTAAAGAACACGAAGTCTAAAGTCAGCATGAATGGTTATGATATGCAGTTGATAATCCTGTTTCATGCAGCCGTGTGGTCGCAATCATTGATGGCCTATTATATTTGTCCTACAATGGATCATTTCTTTAATGACACATATGTTTGTTAACCTTATACTGTACGATGTGAACTACTTACTAGCCTAGTCAAGCACTGTAATCTGTTGACATTCTTAAGTACACAACAACTACTTACAAACATATGCTGGTGACTATGAAACCAATGTAAATGTTGTTAGATAAGCTAAAAATGTCAACATCATTTAAGGTAAGCTACGCGACTATTGAAGGTTAATGAGTGGACTTCAAAAGCAACACATCTGATTTGGCTTTGAGGTAAATAACTAAGAGGAGAAATAGAATATAATATTCATAATAATGTTTTCATTAGTGTATAATCATCTGAAATTAAGAATCGTTGTTTCTGTTACCTGAACAGTAATGAAATAAGAAGTCAGAGGGTATTGACAAATGTTCTTTAACATCAAGTTTCATTTTCTGTCTCTTTTTCATGAATTTTATCATTACCATAATGTGTTAAAGTTCATCATTGTTATCCTATTCTGATGGCAGATTTCTGACTGGTTTCTCCAGACGATGATTTCCAAAGCTAACAGGCTCTTTTGCCCCCTTCAAACAATATTTCAAACCCAAAAAGCAACTTGTGTGTTTGTATCAGATTTATGAATAAATTAATGAATTCATGAAAAACAATAGTCTATCAATCTTTGTTGTCTGTTAGATTTTCTCTTACCCTGCACACAGACATCTGATTGGTGGTCAATGTGCCAGTCTTGTCAGAGCAGATGACAGATGTACAGCCAAGGGTCTCCACAGAGGGCAAACTGCGGACAATGGCATTCTTCTTGGCCATGCGCCGTGTTCCCAGAGCCAGGCAAGTAGTGATGACAGCAGGCAGACCTGGAGAGAGATAGAAACAGAACCACAGGGGAAAAGGAGGATTAGATATCCAGGAGGAGAGGAGATAAACGGTTACAGAAAGAAATGGAGACAGCCATTCATATTCATTTCTTTAGTCAAGCGATTGAAATAGTATCCTTTGTCCCTGTATCATGAAGAATTAGAAAACAGCCCTATAAGTAGGATCTTCCAAAACCAACTGTCCCAACATCCTCACGCAGCAACAAGCAAGTCATGGTAAAGACATGACTGCATGTGTAGCTCTCCAGCTTACCTTCAGGAATAGCTGCAACAGCCAAGGCCACAGCAATCTTGAAGTAGTAGACAGCTCCACGGATCCAGGAGCCTCCATGAACAGGATCATTGAAATGTCCAATATTGATGATCCACACAGCAATGCAGATCAGTGTAATGACCTTGAAGTAAACAGCATTAGTTTAAATGTTAAGATTATATCAACACCAATCAATTAGTCAAACCAAAAATAGATAACTGAGAAAAAAAGTCAAGAAAATGCTGTATGAGATAATAATGGAACTTAAATTACCTTGGATAGTTGCTGTCCGAACTCATCCAGCTTCTGCTGCAGCGGTGTGCGCTCCTGCTCTGTTGATGCCATCTCATCCCGGATTTTGCCTATTTCTGTGTTGCCAGCTGTGGCAACCACCACACCAACAGCCTTTCCAGCTGCGATGTTGGTGCCCTGTGGTGGAGGAGTAGTGAAAACAAAAGAAAACATATGACACATTGAGCTTCTGGGCATAGGGGTACAACCAGTTTAACAACTATTGTCAGATGTGCACCAAAGACACACAGAGGAGATTCAGATAAGAAGATGACATAGGAAAATTTCTGTCTTCATAGATGTAGTCAGACTGGAAGCAAAAGGTTTTAAGTAATACTGAACACTCGAAAAAATGGTTTTGGGGTTCACTCACAGAAAAGAGCATGTTCTTCTTGTCCTGATTGACAGCACGTGGGTCAGGGACCGGGTCAGTGTGTTTGATCACAGACACAGACTCTCCTGGAGGACGATGAAACAAGAGATGTGAAAAAGAGACAAGCAGTGAGAGAGTTTCTACATGGGAGGGCAAAGTTTTAGTTGCGATGCTTGGCTGACACTTTGGGCAGATAAGTGTGGAAAAGGCTTTGCAGCTGACTGAGCAGGCCTGACAATTACCAAATACTGCACTGCCACCACCTTTCAAACCCAGTATCTGATGTGTGCTTGCACTGTGTGTGTCTGTGCGTGTAATCAACTGTGCATGGTCTCCGCTGTTCTGACAAAGTAAGGCAGGGAGCATTTGACAAGCTGTATGGCCATGAATGGGGATGGGAAGAGAGGAGAAAAAATAGCTGAAACACTAAAATATCCCATGGAATTTGCTACCAATTAAGGCAGCAGAGCAAGACAAGAGACTTAAGGACTTAATTCACATAAACCTCTTCTCTTGCACATTATACATCCTTCCATCTTGCCATCTTTTCCATCTACATCAATGTCCAATTACCCATTTTAGATTCATCCTTTTACTTACATCACTCACTTCTTTTTGTTTTGGTTTTGACTGAGCAGCCATGACAACAGGATGTAATGAGGGCATGTGCGTCAAAAAGGAGGAGGAAATTGCTAATTCGTGTTCTGTGTCTCGGTTGATCAAAAGAGGTCAGCTGCTATAAAGGGAACATGTGAAATGTATAATCAAGTGTAATGGGTGAGGAAAAGGAGACACAAACATGACCTGACAGACGTTCACACAGACATAATGTAGTTAAACAATCTAAAAATGGTTTTACCTGTGAGAATTGATTGGTCTACCCTCAGAGTGGTTGACTTGATAGAAGTCAGCCTGATGTCTGCAGGCACTTTATCACCAACTGTGGACAGAAACAACAACGCACAAGAGACACTTAAGTACCTCTTCACAATTTAAAAGCATCTATAAAAAGGCACTGACAATGGGTCGATAGATACTTTGTATAATACGAGCCATAAAAACAGATGAGCGGTGTCAAGACTTGATAGAGACTTGATGTCCTACATGTAAAAAGACACCTTTAAAGTTTTAGCATTTTATCACAAAAGAACATCAAAAAAAGATAAATGCAATAAACAAACATAGACGACCACACACAGACACTTATGGCTTGGAAATAAAAAGCTAGCTATCGCGTTAATTCAACTCAGTCTCCCTGGGAGTGATAAAATAATCAAACTCAAGTTATTTGTTGGAGAAAGGATGAGGGAAAGTCATGCATTCAAAAATGATTAATGTTCCACTCATCTCATGTGCAAGACGCAAATAGACTGCTGCTCATTCTTTCCACTAACACATGGCTTTAGCAATCTCCAGTAAAACAAATGTAAAATGTAAATATACACCAAATTCCAAACAAGTGCTTCCTCTGGAGAAAGCGGATAAGTCCCATTAAAGCTGCTGACATTTATTAGCTTTTCTTAAAAAAGGCTAAAATCAAATAGTTTGACTCCTTGGTATTATCTGACATGTAGTTTGGGTCTGATCTGGGCAGATAAAAAGTGTTGATAAAGAACCTTTCAGCCTTTGTAGTTTGATTAACCTTCTTCTGCATTCAGATTCACATCTGCTTCTTATTAGAGGCTTACTTTAACAAAGCACGTCTATGGGATGGGACTGGAAATACAAACAGACATTATATTACCTCTTGAAAGGTCAGATCCATGATGAAGAATTTAAAAATATATCCTAAGAAAATATTTTTTATAAAAGGAGTCTGTCAAGGTTATTAGTCTTGTAATGCTCCCTGTATATTACTGTACGATTACATTATGGGCCAACATAGCACCCAAAATTAATGGCTGACGTTTTAATGAAAATCTAAAGTATAATGGAAAAATGCCACTGTTGCACCAGAAAGTAAAATATTACTTTCAGCTTACAGTAAGACAGAACTTGAAAGAGTGAAGGTAAAAGCAATATAAAGAAATGACCCCAGGGCTCTTAAGAGATCCCTCTGTGGACAGTGGAGAGTGGTGACAGACATGTAAACCAACCCTTGGGCCTCTGCAGTGCCCTTCTGAGTGGAGAGGAAGAGAGGGGGGGGCGAGGAGAGCAGAGAATGGGAAGAGGGATTAGATGAGTCCCGCAAAACACACGTCCAAAAATGGGAAAACTATTTTGATCACTTGTTAACATGCTCCTGGATTGGGGGAGGGTGAATGATAAAAACTTCTTTTTTAAGCAAGGAGAACCCGCTATTCGTCACAGAGGTTGAAATAGAAAACGGCGTGTTCTTGTGTACAGACTGTTCATTCATTCCCACCATTCTCATGAGCTTGTAACAGATCTAAGCCACTGATGGAGACTGAAGTGAGGAAAATTCAACATCACTGCACTGTTTCACATCTTGCTTACTCTATGCCAATAATCCAAGATCTATGTTATTACTACTACTTTTAAGTGCACTGTAACGTGGTTATGCTGACTCCTTGACTGTACAAGCTGCACTACCAAATTTGGTGCTCGACTTGACTAGACGCTGTCAAAACCACTTCATCACCTGCCTTCAACAACTGACAGGAGATAGGGAAGGAAGAAGATGAACAAGCAGAGCATGAGAAAGGAAACAAAGGAGATGAGGAACCACAGTTGCTGGAAATATTGAAGACTTAAAGTCCTGTGGGAAGGTTCCAACAAAAAGTCACTAATTAGAAAATCTCCTACCTTGAAGTTCTAGCGAATCACCCACCTACTTTCCATATACCATATTACATTGGGAATAAGGTCACAGGAAGTAGAATAGCCCACTTTCACATGCGACAAGAATAGCTTGGCAGCAAGAAGACATAGGATCCATTCATCATTAATGCCTTTTAATGGGCCCAATCCCTCATCGATAACAGACACAGCTCTTCACTGTCACACAAACCAATTTCTCTTGGGAATATTGAATCCATGTTCTAAATCATGTGATGTCAATAAGGATGAGTGTGCATGAGTTCCAACGGTCACCGTTTCTGAAATTACTGTTACTCTTTATGAATGTTGCTCCACTCATTGGGCACTTGATGAATAAATAGTGATTTTGTCATTTCCTACAGAAATCTTCAGCAGCGACCAAAATATCTGCAGCTGTTTCAAATTAAGTGTGTCCTAATCTTTCCTTTCATCTTACATCACATGTTCTTTCCTGTTTCGCTTTTTTTTTTTGTTTCTGGGAAAGTGTAGTCAGCCTCTGGGATATGGACCTTTCTTTCTCCCGTGTGAACAACAGATTTTTATCTGTTATCTGTTCCCCAGAGTGAGGGACAAATGTCAGCCGGCATACACTTGAGTGATAACACCCCAACAGACCTAAGTTGTTTTTATACACTCTCCAGGCTCTGTATCCCTACCTTTTCTGTCTTACTAACCATGCTTGACACGCCAACCCCATAAGACTGATTGTATAAGCCATGACTCTTGCAACAAATCCAAGGAAATTACACCGCACCCAACTATTCCTCATGGGGGGTCCAGTGCAACTTTAAAGAACCCAAGGGGGTTGTATATTTTCCCCCCTTCTGACTGGGGCTCCCTGCTATGCTAGCACGTAGGCTTTTAGCCTCCTGGGAATGAGATCCTCTAGCCGTCAAGGGACTCTTCCATTCCTATTGTGAATGGAAAAACCATAAGACAAATCCTAATCAGAAACATACACACATGACAAAATGTATTTCATATTATGTGTGTGCTCCTATAATGCAGCAATAAGTTGTACATGTGAGCTGCAAAAAAAACTCAAACAGCAAGGACAAGTGGAATAGACGGTCAGCAAACGACAGGCAGAAACAAATAGCTTGGGTGATGACAATAGACAGACTATCCTACACTCTTAAACAAAAGAGAGGAAACCTGGCCATGAGGCCATCTGGAGCACAAATTATTTATCAAATTGAATCCGTAGCGTTTCTAAACCTGTCTCGCTGTCAGCTCCCTCCTAGGGTGGGACAACATTAATGGTGAACATTGCCCTCAGACTGTGTTTCAGATAAAACCACAAGCCAGGCAGAGCAGAGGTGATCAGTCTCATATATTACATACAGCCAGCAAAGAAAGAAAGAGTAGGGGAGAGAAAGAAAGGACATTGTATTCCTTATGCACAGGATGTTGCCACTACAAGGATCAACACCATCACTTTGGCAACAAACAATAAGGAATTGAAAAGTAAAACAAAAGAGGGCAAAGAAGCAAAGACCACTCACTACTGTCTCAGTAGAGTGCTGGCAGTAAATAAAGCCAAGAGACACACTGAGGGTTTTTCACAAAACCTTGCAATACTCAAGAGACAAGACAGTGTATGAATGGCTCAACTAGCAGACAGTGAGCCAATGTTATCCAGTATTCAGTATGCTGCTGGTTCCAATCCCTGGCTCCCCAGCTGCATATCGAAGTATCCTTGAGAAAGATGCTGAACCGCAAAATTGCTCCTGATGGGAGTTTGGCACCTTGCATGGCAGCATCAGTGTGTCAATGTGTGTGTGAATGGGTGAATATCACAAATAAAATACTTTTCATCACTGAGTGGTAAAGCGCTATAGAAATGCAAGAGACTTAAACATTTCAGTAAAGTTGATGTGGAAAAATGGGAAAATCTCAAATAGATAAAACACAATTTTTGGCTTTTGCAAGCAGCTTATGGTCATGCAAGACTTCCCGTCTTACATGTCCAGTAGTGATAAGCAATCCTTTCTGACAATCAATGCTAAGAAAGGTTTGTATTTAATGAATGTTGAAAATATGAATGGCATGGGTGCCATTTACATGATGTGCTCAATTCTGCCAATGAAACTTAATTTCTTTCGTTAACAAAGCTGTCATTAATTCAGCAGATGTAGCCTACTTCATCTATAAGCAGCTAGACACCCTGCTCTGATATCTGAGATCATATCTGACTGCTAATGTCTTGTCCTGTGTTCACCTACCACAAACTGTAATAGCATTGTTAGCTGTCGCTGTAATATACACCTGATATGTAAATAAGGCTGACCAACAGTGGATTAGCAATCGCTTAAGCCAATTCTAGCATGACATTTTGCATAAAATTGTATACTCAGAATGCACCAAAGGTCACTATATTGACTGTAAGCTCAATCCATTTCCATAAGCTAGACTCTCAGAACTATGCCACTGATCGAAAAGGGGGTTGGAGAGTCACTTGATGCTCTGCCCAGAAAGACAGACAAAAACTACTGTCAACGTTACTTGATTCATGCTGCACCAAAACAAAGTGTTTGCCTAACACAGCCAAAACACTGCACTGTGCCAAGTAAGAAAGTAAGAAAACACTGTAGGTAAAAACATGTTTCAGAGGAAACTCTTTGCTAGCCTGTAAGACAAGAAGGTGGGTGTCCTCTGGATCGTTGAGACCGCAGCTAAGCACCAAAGAAAGAACACAGAGCAAGACACATCACAAAAAAGAAATCACACACTCTGCACACAGAGTCCCGCCAACCACTCAACAATTGCTCTGACTGCACATCTGAGCTTGTATGGCAAAATGATCAGAGATATAAACCATATGACTGGTGTGAAAAGTGACTTTGCAGTTCGGTATTACACTCCTACATCAAGCACCATCATGCTGCAACTCGCTGGTCAAGTAGTTGATGTGCGTACCACTGCAAATACAAACACATGCACACATAGCTACTTAGCTAAGTAAATGGAACTACTGTAGCTTTTGTAGATAGTGCTTATTCACTCCGTTACAGAACTTAAACCAGTTAATCAACTGCATCTTCATTATGACCCAAGAGACTCATTTATTGGGTTTAGGACGATATTTATGCGAACAGCTTGCTGCTGTTGACAATAAATCACATGGCTGTAACTGTGCATATAAACCATGCAGAGTGGCCAGTCTGATTCAGCTGCTGTCCTCTATAACATTTAAATTGCCAGGTTGAATGACTCTGAATATATGGCCTATGTTGGCACTTATGTTTCGTGACATGGGAGTCCAACCTTCACATTCAGTTATCAATAAGCAGAAACTGATCGCAGTTTGTATGACTTGTTTTAGAGTTGCTTTTAGGGAGGAACTCTAAGTGTCATTTGTAAGATACAGTCACTATAAGCCATGATGTAAGGCAATTATGTAAGTGCTGATTATGGTTTTGACCCAACTGATGCCTCAAGTATTCTTCTTTCTTTTTTTTTTTTTTTAGATTGCTCAAGTTAAACCGAAGTGGACGAGACAGTTCATTTTGCACTGTGTATAAGTTTACATTTGTGGTACAATGTGTAATACAGCATGAATTGTGTACGGCATTGGGACCTCAGTGATTAAAGCCACAACCCCTTCTTTTAGCTTCTGACGAGATAACAAACAGAGCACAGAAATCCTTTCTGTGACCGCTCCACTAACCTTTGCTGTGGGACAACGAAAACAAAGAAAACAAAGTCTGTTATGGTAAGCTACATAATAAACACAAACCAAGCAAGAATGAAAACATAAAAAGAAAGATAAAAGACAGACAAGGCCCACTGAGAGAGACATAATGAGATAAATTAGGCGCAGTGACGCAAAAGGCAAAAACATGTGGCCATATCCAAGTTGAGGTTAGCCAAAAAAAAAAAAATGTTGAGGAACAGACTGGACCTCTGCTCTTGTATTGCGTAACTGCTTTACTAACCAAGTACTACCATTATTCTGAAATTGTCAGGGGGAATGAACAGGATGAGGGATCAGCTGTGCGAATCTTCGTGTGTGCATGTTTGAGACGTCACAACACTGTTGATGATGTAAGCAGAATTGATGACCTCTGCCATCTGTACAGCTCTTGTAGTGACCAACAGCATCTGTGCGTTGAGTTATAGCCATCGACTCGTCACCTATTTACTAAGATCAAGAACATCAGTACCTCATGCAGCACATCCGTGACTCATCAAATGATATGAAATGACTCTTCTGAACTTTCTGCAGGGAAATGTCAAGGAAAAATTCTAAAAGAGACTCTAGGCTGTAACCCAAAATAAATCTGAATTTTCTTTTGAATACATCTGAATATGATGTAATTTTGTTGCTGAACTACCTTTCTTCTTAAAGACAACTTCTGAGCAAGAATTAGGATGCATTTTCTCTGAATGCATGCCCAGAGCTTTCATGGTCAGCGTGATCTCTGTTGAAGTCTTCTCTGCCAGGGGGTGTATAAACAAACAGGACCATCTTGTTTCCACCTGGGTCACCACTTTTTCCATTTTCAGGCCTTGACTAAGCAATTGCTCGTGTTCTTAAACACCCTCTGACAAGATGCCTCCTCCTTTCCCGGTGTGGTAGCTATCTCTTCCCCTGAATTTTAAGTGATATGACTGCTTTGGTGCTCTTTCTACGAGGGGTCATACGGATGTTTAGTACAGGCATACTGGTTCAGCGACTCTACTTTCAAGCTTGACCATCTTGAAATGGAAAGCCTCGTGTGCACGCAGAGGGTGTCAAATCTCAAAAATTAGAGATGCACCACTACATGCCACAATGTCTTGACCCAAGAGTCGCAGTGATATCACTTTTGGTGCATGCATCCTTTGACAGGGGACACTGAATCAAGCATAAACAAAGCTTAATACTCTCAATCTTACCTGCCACCTCCACAATGTCCCCAGGCACAATGTCCCTGGCCTTGATTCTCTGGACACTCTTCCTATCCTGGCGGTAGACCTTCCCCATCTCCGGCTCATACTCCTTGAGTGCTTCAATGGCATTTTCTGCATTTCGCTCCTGGAAAGAGATTTGGGGGGGGGGGGGGGNNNACAAGTCAACTTCACTCAAACACAGAGTGTGTCAGAGGAAATGGATGATAAGGAAGATGGAACAAAGTGCCTACTCAAATATGCCATTTCAGTTAAAGCGCCATTATTCAAAAGTGGACTGATGAGAGTCTTATCTTTACATAAGCAAAGCGACAAGTAAAAAATAAACCACTTGCACAAGACCAGTGGACTAGGCTCGACAATGGAGGAGAACTATGTAAACACTGGGACATGTTGTAAAAGGCTGAAAGATGCAAAGGAAGCTTCTGTCCAGGGCATATTAAACAATACTTGTTAGAGCCACCTTAATAGCAGGACTTGCTGTACAAAAACCTTGTGCAATTGTCACTACGACAATGGCAGTCTTTCTTCAGTTTCCCCAAATGTGCCTTTCTTGCCTGCTCAGTTCCTTCCTAATCATTCTTCACTTGCACTTTTCTGATAGTGCTGACTTAACCTTGTCTGAGTGATTGCTCTCAGATTGGACAGTTTTAGTGGCAGCTCCCAGTCTGGCTGGCAGAACTCAACAAGACATGGCATGACAGGGCACACAACCCCAGGACATTTAGGTCTTTTGTAAGGTAGAACAACAGGGACAGAAAGCCATTAAAATGGCAGCCAGTAAAGGTTAGGGTTTACAAGGTCAAAGGAAGCTACAGAAGGTATACAAAACATCAACTGCTTTGAATTCAGAGGAAAACTAAACTAATTTTAAGACAGGTAGGGACATATGAATAAGAAGGGAAAATCACTAGGTCCTACTTCTTCCACCTTTACATAATAATTCACAGAGGCTTTCTTTGCATAAAGAAAGGCCAACAACTAGCCACTTGACAACTCATTTACACAGGCCCCAACAGAGCCTCAAACAAGTATTTCATTTACAATGCAAACCAGGAGGGATCCACCCAACCTAACAACTGTCTTCCTTGACCGAGTATACTGTGGTGTGATTTACTATCATTAATTTGAATGAATTTCCAACTGGATGTTATTTGACTGTTGACTCATTTATGAGTGGATATAATAGTGGCTGTTTCAATATTTTCATACAATTGAGATGTTGATGTTCAGGTCAGTTTGGTCTAATTTGCAAAAATTAGCAAACCACTTCATCTACTCTACTATACATCTATATTACTGTTCACTTGCTAACTAGCTCACATACTCTTAATTGCAATAACACCTAATTAATTATTTTAGTTGACTCATTAAGTGGATATACTTTTTTTTTTTTACCAAATCATAAAATCTATTTCTCTAAATGAGTTGAACTACTATAAACTCATTGCATATACACCCCATCTACTGCAGAAGGTACAAGTACTTCCGGTTGGGAATCACTGATTTAAGGATGTATATTTTAACTTGCATCAACTTTTAATCCAACAACAGGGATACATGGAACAACGGGGAACATATAAAAGATATGTATTAACTATTACTAAGTAATAAAAGGCAAGTCTTGGGTAATTATAAATTGGCTACTAAACAGATGTAATTCACTAATTTGTTTAATTACACTGAGATATGTGTTACATAATGTATTATTCTTAGGATGTTGCACATGGGATATCCTACGTCAAATATATCTAAAGAGATTTTTTGGGTCCATTAATTCAACACTATAGGGTTCCAAAGTAGCTCTCTAATATTACTGACTCCAGGGGTAGCAT
Organism: Diplodus sargus; assembly: GCA_903131615.1. Taxonomy (NCBI): domain Eukaryota; kingdom Metazoa; phylum Chordata; class Actinopteri; order Spariformes; family Sparidae; genus Diplodus; species Diplodus sargus. Next base: position 4,890,184 of record CAEMYA010000179.1, on the reverse strand, counting down.
GCTTCTTTCTGGGCCATTGTGGAGAGGATAATTAGTTATGTGGCCAGATGAGTGCCTCCATCCAAGACTGTTGCTGCCCTTGCTTCCTGCCTATAATTAAGGTGGATGTTGACAAATCAATACTGCTTCTCAAAGGAACTGACACTGTAAATCCTAGGGGGAATGCCAGGACCTAGCAGGCACATATAAACAAAGACGTAAACACCTCCTCACACGCAACATTTTTTAAAAATGCTTTTGTTTTCTCATTTTGCTGTTGACAACTAAATGTTACCCCCCTCTGTCAAAGGGTAAGAACCACTGGTTACCCTGATAAGGTCGGTTATTTAATGAAGACCAGAAAATATCAAGTGAGGAGGAAGTGGAGCATGCCAGGTTTCCTGTGTGACTGTGACAAGAAGCGTATAGGGTCTAATCAGTCTAATAGGTTGTGTGCTGTCTCCTTGGCCAGAACAGAAAAAGTTACATTTCCAATTTTGTCTTTTATTATAAAAAATGAATAATACGCTTCTCCATTCCACGTTTCTTTCCATGGTATCAGTTTCCTCCGTCAGTAAGAGTCCTATTCAGCTTGCACATTGCCAACACCCAATTGGACAACGATCAAAGTAGAAGAAAACCCCTGCAGCACATCTTCTTTCTTTGATACATTATTTCTAAGTTAAATTTTAGCAAAGTCACTTCTTGAGCCATGCTCACTATCCACTGTTAGTTGATCCTTTCAAAATTTGGTAAAAAGAAGCTAATGTCTCTAGTCAAGGCAACTATTTACGAGTATTCATAAAAGTACACTGGCATTTGGCTCAACAGGATAAGTTTTAATAACCCAGACCAGGGTAGATTTGAACATGCAATGTGTTTACCTGCCAGACTCCTACAATAGCATTTGCTATGAGAATAAGTAGGATAACGAAAGGCTCCACAAAGGCTGTAACAGTTTCTTCTCCCTCTTCGAACCAGGCCAGTACCTACAAAAGGGGGAAAAAACAAAACAGAGGAATCAACAACACTGAGGTGTGAGAAACCCTCAAAACACCAGAAATTAATACTCCTGCTTGTTATATAACCACACTGGTGCAGCTCTTTTTTCAGTGTGTCGTTTAAATATATATTTTTGCCATGAGGCCTAGTTAATCACTAAAGAATGGTAATATAATTACAATTTAACAGATTATTTTTCAGATTTTTTCTCCCTTTTACTCTGTTTATTGTTAGACACCAAAACACCACGGCAAATTCCTTGTATATAAATAAGTTTGGCAACAAACTAAATTCTGATCAGCTTCGCTTGAGCTTGAGTTTTGCATGCACCTTACTGGTAGATGAAGTTGTGCCAGAACAACACGTTGACGTTTGCATATTTGGCACAACCTTTTTAAGTCTAACAATCATTCGCTAATTCATAATAAATATTAAGGCAGCTTCTGCCAGTACTGCGGAAACTGGGCCAAGTGTGTTACAAAGTCATGTCAGAGAGACTGTGATTGTAGTAACCATTTTCTCCTCTTTTAGAATCTGTGCCAGGAGTTAAGTGTGTCAAACGAAATGCCAATGGCTCCGTATCTTCTACTCCAACCTATTTAAGAATGGCCAATCAAACGTATTTCAAACTGATTTACACATTTCAGTTCCTGAATTACTTAATATAAAAATCTTACAATTGTTTGTATACGACTTTGTAGTCCAAATGTTGTCATGCTGAAATAAATGTAAATGTGCCTGCTAGTGTGATTGATAGTGAGCCGTGTACTACAGCTGGTGATTTATAACCCTTTATAACCATAGCTGGCTGTCCTCAACATGCCTGGGTGATGAATGATACCCTCAGCTGGTAGGCCAACAGCCAATGCTACTAGAATCAGGGCCTAAGGATAGTTGACCCAACACTGTGTAACACATAAACCCCACTAGGGTCACAAGCATCACAAGTTATGTCTGTTTTCATTTATGGAACTGTCATGTTTTAGTCATGATAACAACATGAATTACTGGACTTCAAAGTCATGTTGAGAGTTTTTGTCATAGCGAGAGAGTAACGGCATGTTAAAGCTAAGATAGTCAATCACCAGAAAGACATATGGTCTTCTCAGGTGTCAGTCAAGTTCACATGTTAACAGCCAAACACGAAGCACGCTGTTCATCCCAACAACGTGCCACATAATCATCAAGTGACATAACTATCTGTTCCCAGATTGACAACATATCAGCTTTCCTTTTAAACTCAGGATGTGTTAATATAGTCTCTCTGAAACAACAGGCTCAAATGTGTGATGACTTATGAATTTCTTCAACAAAAAAAGCATGCATGCACCGACAAATTATACCTTAAGACAGAATTGTGGGGGGAAAAAAATGGTCATCTGGGTTGTGTCACCAGACAGTTACTGGGCGCCTTTCTTCTCCACTTTTAACAGCATTCTTGCTAAGATGTGATCTGCACTGAATTGTTTGGAATAGGACTATGTGCACATTGTAGGATGACAGAGCTGTGCTGAGAACATTTTAAAAAAAACACTGAACTCATCACTGAAAGGGTGAAAAGAAAGATGATGGTGGAGATGAAGAGACAGTCTTCAACTGGCAGAATGCCATATTTTGCCATCTTCCCTTTCCTTAAACTCTCACCATCGTGTCTTGAAGGAAATGACACAGGCTCTTGTATTTTAGAACTCAATATTCTAGCACTAAAAATACCCAACCTTATGTCAACTTCATATGGAGTGTTGAGCGTATCCCCTTACAAGTGTCACAACCTGCTAACAGACGCTTTTACTGCTAGCAATCTCTGATAAGGCATAGCACTTTGCTTTAACCAAGTGGCACGTCAAGTATGAGCCATTTCATAAATCTCATCTCTACCTGGTGGAGCGAACACTGACCAAACCACCTAAAGTACAGCTATAAAACGTGTGTGTTATACTTACAAAGGATATGCAGGCAGCAAGTAAAAGGATCCTCACAAGCAAATCTTCAAACTGTTCAACCACTAGCTCCCAAAGAGATTTACCTGGAAAACAAAAACGAATCTTCACGATTTCCTTTAATTGAACAAATTAGCAGTGACAAATGCTAAACATATACAGGTGACTTCCTGTATCCATACACATTGGCCCACTCACCCTCCTCAGCCGGCAATTCTGCAGATCATCCCATCCAGACCGCAGACAAAAGAGAAGTGAACAGGCAGTTAGTTGAGTAATGGACAGTATCAGAAAATTTCTGTAGCAGCAGTGAAACAAAATTACATTAAGTACAAAGCGGGCTGATTTAACAGGTCAGCCTGTCCAGTATTTCAACATACAGAAAGTGACGTCAACAACTTTCCTTAACGTCCGACTGCAGCATGTCGCCGTCACAAATCGGGAGCCATGGCCCATACATGACACCGGCACAGCATGACTACTTGTTTTTGAACAAACTGATGAGACCTAGGTCCTTACCGTTTGCTCCATATCGTTCTCGTTGTTTCTTCGCCTGCTCTAAACTCAGACCTGTGCTTTCATTCACGTTAAAAAAGCTGTAAACTTCTTCAACCGTCTTTGTGTGTGCGTTGTCCATGGTGAACGGCCACTTAAGGACAGCGCTCGTTTCGCCCTGTTGGTCCCAACCTCAGCCTGTCACGGTTCTCTCCTCCTTCGACGTCACTCCGGCACTTAAAACAAATAATACTTATAAATAATAGAGCGGGCCCGCACTTGGTCGACTGTTACCGGTTTAATTAGCTTTAACTCAGGACAGCACGGCGTGCAGGTGCCTGGTGAGAGTGAACGAGTTAGTGGCTCCTAAGCTAACGGGTAGCTAACAGGCTACAGCTAGCTAACTGTTGTTGGCTCCTCTGGCTCCGCTTGAATTCGCCGGCTGTGCCCCGCTAGCTCTTCTGTGAGACCTTGAAGAAGCTATTCACATCAAACATCCCAGTCTCAACGGGGACGTTTTCAGACCCTACCTCTCTTTTTTCTTTTTTAAAAAAACAAACACGAATTCCGGAATAAATCAGTCCGAACAGATGATATAAACATGTGGCTAAGTTGTAGCTCGGCTCACTTCGCTCGCTATCTCGCTCGCTCTGTCCGTGCGTTGCGGAATCACCAGAGTGCTAGTCGGCACCAATCGCGTTTGTCCGATGCAGGTCTCGCGTGCGTCGAATGCGGTGTTCGGTGTCCGCATGTGGAATCAGCTCATTGGTTGGAGACACCGGAAATCCTACTCTCTCACTTTCTCTCGCATCCATGTTCTCTCTCTCTCTCTCTCTCTCTCTCGCTCTCTCTCTCTCTCTCTCTCTCTCTCTCTCTCTCTCTCTCTCTCTCTCTCTCTCTCTCTCTCTCTCTCTCTCACGGATATCATGACAGTCCTCATTAATGTATTTATTTATTTGTTTGTTCATTTTATAATGAGTATTTTAATGAATTTGTATAACATTTACACCCTCTGGTTGGCAGATCAAAACATTCTAATGTGTACCAGTAATGATACACACACAGTGAAAGGAAATAATCCAAGGTCAATTTAAAAAACATATATGAGAAAAGGGAAATAGACAAGAATGAAGCAAACAAATGAGAACAAACAAACTAATAAAATCAAATCGAATAGAATGAAAATTGCACTCTGGTCTAGTCACATTTGCAGTACTACACTGAGCATTTTGTACTCGCCATCAAAATCAAGTGTGTCAACACTATGCCCTGAATCCTGATGTATAACAACCCTGGCAATGTAAACACTTTATTGTCATGTTTAATTCCAGTCCCTTTAGTCCATATATAGTTAAAGAAAGGAGATTTTTCTTAGTAGATTATTTAAAGGTGCACTGTGTAGTTTTTCGGGAAGACATTTTGATCAGAAAAGATCTTCATTGACTGATCTCTTCTTCTTTTTTCTTTTTTTTTTTTTTATCCCTGAGCAAACTAAATAATCAAACTGTCTTTGTTTTCATGACTCAGTAAACTGAATAGACAAACTGGCCTTAAGGGACAACACAATTTCACACTGCTTATGTGTGGCGGACTCTGCCACCTTTCTAGATTCAACCAGTTTTTCCGGGACCTTAATTTCCTCTGATGTTTATTCAGTTATGGAAAATGTCTCTAAATTTATATTATTGCCTCATTAATATTTTAAACACAAACATTTCCTCTCCAAAACTACATAGTGCTGCTTTCATAAAACAATATATGTTTTTTTTAAACATTTAGCTTATGTGTCCGGTAAAAGACTTTGATCTCAGTTTATCACATTTAAACACAATTTATAAAAATCACAAACGTCCTGTTCACTACTCCGTCTTCTACTTTCATTACTGTGAAGCGTTCTTCAGTCTTCTGCCCTACTTTGAGTGACGGTTGCAGGTAAATGAGGACACGTTTCGATTTATGTTGATAAATCCTTACTTTTCCCCTGAAGGCATCCAGCACTTGGCCTGGTGATAGGTAATGAATATATGATAGTTGTATTAATATCTGTTTTATTATCTTATATCTGTCAGTGTTGTTGAAGTTGTCTGAGAGGGATCCCATTCTCTGTCAGACAGACCAGGGAAACAGTGTCAGTGATATAACACAGGCCTTATCATGTCCTCTGTGGCCTTTTATCATCGTTTCAGAGAGAATTTATCTGTTACCCTAGTTGTCTTTGAAATTATGCCACACAGTCAAATTTAGCAGTGACCTGTCTGACCTTTTTGCACCTCGACGTGTGATATCACATATAGAAATATTTTTTCCCACGAGTGCCGATGTTCCTCCTCAGGTAACAAAAAGAATCCCTTTTGCGTTTTGAGTTAAAATCAAAATCCCTACAAATGGCGAGATAGCCCCTGCGTGAGATGGTTTCTGTCTCTGACAGCCGACTGTATCTGCTGCCTATCTGAGAGTTATTTTCAGACTCTGTGATTAATGTGCGCTGCCACAATCAGACTCCTGCTCATTGACGAGGAAAGTCTAAATCTGTGCAGCTATCGTGACGGTTGGGATTGCCTGATAAAGAATAAAGTCGAATACAAAAACTTAATCTGCAACTACTCAGACACAGAGCAGCTGGAGAGCGATAGAATGATAAAATGCAGTGAGTGAGAGCCAGGCCGTCATAGATATTCAACCTAATTGAATACAGTTTAATTATATTTCATCGTGATGTAGCCAATACACTATGAAACAAATACTTACATATTAAAGGATGAGTTGGTTGTATATGACGACAGCAATGCCAGTTCTAATTCTGCATCCTGCTAATTGTGAAACAAAATGGTCTTCTTACTTAAAAAAAAAAACAGAAACTCATGACATGTAAGATTGTATTATGTTGCTATCATTTCCAAACCTGAAATGTACAAACATAATCCTTTTAGACACTCAGCAGTCCATTATGATTTCACGCAATGCTGAAAACTGAACAGACTGTCTCAAACAGCAGATGAATTAAAGTCATCACAAGGCAATCCCCAATCCCCAAGGTTCTGGTAGCATCAAAAATACACTTAACTTTAACAGATTAACAAATCATGTGGTGCTTTCAAGCCAGAATTCAGTTGTTATTCCATAGAACTGGTACATTCCTGCGTTAGTGAAAAGGAATCGTGACGTCTAAGAGCGACTGGTCTGCTAACTGAATTAAGAACAAGAGTTCATAGTGATATTTCCACCCTTTTAACTGCATTTACAGCATATCCTATTATCTGCTAATGGGAAAAAATGAAGTTGCTTCTCTGTGCAACAACTCATATAACCCAGCCAGCAGGGCAACAGCTTTAACGGCAGTGGATTTCTTTGCTGACAACCCGGATGGTTTTTAATCACTTCTTTTTTGTTACATGTGGGGGCAGCAGTGGCAGAGGCGGCCAGTTTCAGTCCAGCCTCATCATGGTCTGCAGTGGCTGTTTTCTTGTGAGAAAAGACTGTGGTCAGCTCACGCTATGTAGGAGTACAGGTGAGTGTGAGCTCTGAAGAAAGGTTTAGGTCTGTATCAGCAGCAGTGCCTCAACATGTGGCCAATTCACTCTCCTGGGAGACTGGGACAATCCGTCTTTTCAGTCAGATTGATGGTGTTCAGTTCTTTCCATCAGACTTCAGTATGTCATTATGTCTGACTCCAAGGGAATATATGAGCTTTTTCTGCGAGTTTGCAACGGATGCAATTAACATGTCACATACGGTTTCCGAGACTTATCGTTTTTTTTCCTCCTCTTCAGTGTTTTATGTGTTCTCATTCACATAAAAGAGCTAACGAGTTAAAAAGGTCCACACCAAAAGAGGCTACACTGCTCCTAAAACGCCTCGTCTGATGTCCTTCCCTTAATTCCCTTACTTTGTGACATCAGGCTGCATCACCATGTCAAAAGAATTATGCCTAGTGGATAGTTTGGCACTTAAAAAATGATTTAGCACACCTGCTCTGTTGTTGTCAACAGTCCTGGGTCAGGCATATGTGAGCTGACCAATCAGAGCAGACTGGGTATTCAGGAGGGGGGGACCTTAAAGAGACAGGAGCTAAAACAGGGTGTCTCAGACAGAGGGGGAATACAGAGCTGCAGCACTGGACAGTATGAGAAAACTGTTGTGTTTTTTGAGCATTAAAGCATGTAAACAATTCACATAGTAAGCAAAAAATAAAATTATGACCCTGAAAATTAGCATAATATGTCTTCTTTAAAAGACTATTGTCATTTAAACCTTATACTTGGGGGTTACTGTGGGACATCTGAGTGGGAAAACCTGCAGTCACCACTTGTGAGCTGTAAAAAGGCTGTCTTTCTGCTCAGTGGTTTATAGCTTTTTAACTTTGTGATTTAACACTCACTTAAGCTGAGGTTTGCTACTGTCAAAGAGGAGGTTAGAGCAATGACATGCTAATTTATCCTAAAAAATACTCCCACTCTGAGCTGTTTCTTCCAGCAGGAGTGTATAAGACTCAGTCATGAGGAATCATCGTTTCACAATTACAATCACCAATGTCCGGTAAAACCTGTATTTTGTTGGAAAAATAGGCACATGTCTTGAGTGGTATGGGGTTGTAACAGCAGGGGCCCATTTCCCCATTGCATGTCTATGTTTGGCATTGGGTTTTCAGCAGTAAACTACTTGATCACCTTATAAGGTGCTATGAAAAAGTGCAAGTGTGCATTCTGAGGCCATCCCTGGATGAAAAGTTTAAAGGTTTGGCCTCTCGACAAGCAGTATCCCTTGTTGAAGCGGTGTCCTTGGGAAAGACGTAAACACTTCTCTGATCTGTAAGTTCTGAGCCTCGTCACCACTACACTTTGACTTAAGGGTTTACACACATGCATTACACTTACATGAGTCACAGCTAATTATGACGGCTTGCTTCTTTAGATGGATATAGTGAGACCTCTTTATATGGATGACAAATGATGAGAAAAGGCTTCTGCTGTAGAACATGTCTCTTCTTTACAACCCCCCCCCAAACATTTATAATCATGTCAGCTTGCTCAAATTGCATGAGGGGTTCAGCTGAAGTCTGGAATATGTTGATTTGAGCAGTGTTGAGTGGAAGTCTTAGTAAAGCTCTAGACACAAGCAGCCAGTCCATGCATCAAGGTCTTGAGTATGATGTAATCATATGATAAATTATAGTCTAACCTGTGGGAATATTTTAAAGAACACCATAAGTCCAGTTCATGTTTGGCCCTGGCTATTCATGAATAGTCATGAAAACCCACCAGATGAAAAATCTCATTCTATCTACAATGTTTCCGAAGCATAACAATATCAGAGGTCAATACCTTTGCCAAGCAGAATCTAAAAATACAACTTTTTGCCATTGGCATTTAAAAACATGCAGCAACTGGAGGAGTCCTCTCTGCCTATTTGTGTGATTTTGCTGCACTCTAGTGGAAAAACACATGATTACATATGAACTTGTTCCCCCTTAATGATTTAAAATGTATATTTGTCTTTTGACATTGGTGGGACCTGCCTGCTAAATGTAAACACATGAAGCCATTATTTGTAATTGTTAAATGTATTTCCACACCGAAATTTTGGTGTTTGAGTGTTGGGTATATGATGAGATCATGAAAATGCCTTGGAACACAATCCTTAAATACATACTTACATTAAGAGACTTCATAAAAGATTTAATTAAAGGTTTAAAGGCCAAATTTCTTTATTTGTGGATGAACAACTTCCCTTCTATATTATAAGGATTTAAATGATATAAACAGGGATAACACTGCATTCAAGGACAGGCATTACATTTTTGCATTTTGTCCACAAGTACATTTCTTTATTTTTCCCTTTAAAAACCCATTATTATCACTATTATCATCATCATCATTATTATTATTATTATTATTATTATTATTATTATTATTATTATTATTATCATCACATAAAACACAATGTCTCTTTATTCTGACTTGCTGATCGAGCCGCCTCATGTCTTTAAGAAATGTCCTTTTCTTTTGACAAAATGATTTCACAGTGCTGCCGTGACGTACGCTTCTGCGCACGTCACGTAAGCAGAAGCGAGAACAGGACGAGTCTCGCGATAACTGCACCAGGTCAAAGTTGACGTCGGCCATGTGTGTATGTTGCCGCATCTGACACAGTGCTGTTAGCTAAGTCACAGCTACCTTTTTGCACTAAATTCATCAACATATAAGAACATAGTCAATAACATTTGAGTTGAACGACCGACTTCCGTTTTCAGGAGGTTGCATGTCTCGTCAGCGGAAGGTTAAAGTTCGTTTTGTGTGAACACTGGGTCCTGCTCGGCGTTAGCCTCCATAACGGATCGGATGATATGCCGGTTTGCATCCTTGAGCTGCATGAAGTTGTGATGATGGCGTAGCGAGACATGGTTAGAATCCGACCACTGCTGAGTGCCTTAGTCAACCAGAGACTGACGTTAGAGAGAAACGGTAAGCCAACCTAACCAAGAGAATTCGCCCGTGTGAATGAAGTCATTCTGCCAGCTGTGAACGGGTCTGCTCCAGTGCTAATGTGTGAGGATTTCTTAAAAAAAAAATCTGTTCGCAGCACCCGTCGCCTTATTTTGTCTAAAGGGTGATTTGGTCGTGTTTGAAATTTACATACAAGCTGCAAGAACATACTGTATTACTGAATGTCCATGTAACACAGGAAGTGGGTGAATTATGGCGTCATTATCACGATGTACTTTGTGTTTTCTTCACAGGTGGCTTTTCAAGGTTCCTGTGCACGATGACTGAAGCAGCCAGAGATGAGGAGACAGCCAAGCAGCTGAAAAGAGCCAATGAGGAGAATGAAGACTCTGCTGAGGTTCAGGCTGCCAAAAGGATAAAAGCAGAGGGGGAACACACCGAAGACGAAAAGAAATATCCCAAAAAGAAAGTGGTCCTCCTCATGGCGTACTGTGGAAAGGGATACTATGGCATGCAGGTAACATTATTTACTGTTGCTGGCTTCCTCTCTCAGGTCTGAGCACTGTATTTTTCTTTCTTTCTGTCTTTCCTTTTTTTTTTTTTTTTAACACGTTTTGCTACATTTAAATGCTTTCTGTATTTCAGAGAAATCCTAGCGCTTCTCAGTTTAGGACCATTGAAGATGATCTGGTCACCGCGCTTATTAAATCTGGTTGCATTCCGGAAAACCATGGCGCGGACATGAAGAAGACGTCTTTCCAAAGATGTGCCAGAACAGATAAGGTATGAGATTGCGCAGCCGGCACGATGCAGAATACATTTCACAGCACTGGGCCAACACAGCAGTTTTGAAGAAGAACCAAGTGTCCTCTGTATTCTGCTGCTGAGCTGTTAATGTAACAACTGAAATGTAAAGGGCTGTGATGACTGAATGCATCAAACAAACTTGTATTGGTGTTTGTCTATTGGAATTCGTTTAGGGTGTGTCTGCAGCTGGCCAGGTGGTGTCTCTGAAGGTGTGGATGATTGAAGACCTCATGGAGAAAATCAATGAGCACCTGCCAACACAGATCAGAGTGCTCGGTGAGACACTGGTTGCTGATATCTTTTGGTATTTGTTGTAGGGCTGCTACTGATGATTATTTTCATTATTGATTCATATGCAACGATTGACTTTACTGCACGTTTTGCAAAATTGCGCTCTGCAAGCGATCCTTTGTTTTGTTTTGTTTTTTTGCCATGCGCCAGAAATATGGTGCTCTCATCTGTGCATGCATCTCAACCTCAACTTTCAGACATTCATTTTTTAATTTTTTTGTTCTGACAGGTCTTAAACGGGTCACCCAGAGTTTCAATTCCAAAAACAACTGTGATGCTCGCACATACTCCTACATGCTTCCAACAGTGGCCTTCGCCCCTAAAGACTATGATACTGGGAATATAGCAGCCTTCCGCCTTGAGCCAGACACACTTCAGAGGCTGAACCACCTGTTTTCGCTCTACAAAGGCACCCATAACTTCCACAACTTCACTTCTCAGAAGGCTCCGAGCGACCCCAGCGCCCGCCGCTACATCACAGAGATGTCCTGCGGGGAGCCTTTCATCCGCAGCAACACTGAGTTTGCTGTGATAACGGTGCGAGGCCAGAGCTTCATGATGCACCAGATCCGCAAGATGATTGGCCTGGTGATCGCCGTGATAAAGGGCTACGCGAAGGAGGACGTGATGGAGCGGAGCTGGGGACAAGAGAAGGTGGACGTACCCAAAGCTCCGGGACTGGGACTGGTCTTGGAAAGGGTTCACTTCGACAGGTACAACAAACGCTTCGGAGGCGACGGGCTGCATGAGCGGCTGGAATGGGAGAGCGAGGAGGAGGCGATCCAGGCCTTCAAGGAGGCTCACATCTACCCCACCATTGTTGAGACGGAGCGTCAGGAGGGCTCCATGGTCAGCTGGATGGCCACGCTTCCTATCCATGACTTTGAAGCCACGGCTGTTTACACACGAGACAACAAGAATCAGAAACAGGTATCTGGAAGTAATCATAGACTGGCATAAACAGCATTTATTTAGCATGTTGCATGTTTGTGACATATTCTAAATCACTTTTGCTCTCTTTTCTCTACAGGACAATGCAGATGTAGGAAATGACTCCGATTAGGTCACCCTGTCTGCGGAAAGAAGACATTTTCTCACCAAAACATTCTCCCTCATTTTTGGGAAAAAGCATTCTTTTTAGTTTATTTTCCGAGACTTGCTTTTTTTTTTAATGGTATTCAATTCTGCTTCTCTTATACAAATGTTATTAAACAAACAAGAGAATTAATAAAAGCCTCTGTTCTTTACTTTACCCTGATTGTGTCCTAATGTTGATTTCACCCAGCAAGAAATGTCAAGGCCCTCTACCAACCTGTGCCTCAGGCTTATTAGTGCTGGTTTCTTGTCTTGAACAATGACCCTTAAGGATGGATCTGTTTTTTTCACGGCCATCTTAATACATTACTAACATACGCATACGTTCATGGAAAGAGTTACTGGTTCTCCTGCCGTCTGGGTCCAGATTTTTGAATCAAAACTCTCCAGTGAGTTCACAAATGCTGATTATGTATACATTAAGCATAATTGATTATATACTGAACTGTAACAAGTTGGCTTTTGTGTCATTATTAGGTAAAATATGAAGGATAAGCAGTTGAGAGCTTGCCAAATTCATTTGATATCTACATTTTAGTTACATTAATATCAATGATCGTTATTTATTTATTAAGTACACCAGTCTTACTAATTTTTGTTTGAGATGTACATGAAAGAGCATTGTGACCAAATCTTGGGTCAAAATTTTGAAGCAACTCAAATGTTAAATGTAGAAATGCAAATAAGAAAGAAAGACGTGTCCCTTTTATCTTGCATGTATTACTATAGACTTTGTAATTGAGCTACAGTTGTAAAGATATGGGTTACATGGGAAATAATCTTGTAATATTACACCACAGAGTTATTTTATTAATTTGAACGAATGTTTAATCTCGAGTAATGTGTTGACAAAAGTCAGCTGAGGTACTCAATTTCATTTTTTGATAAAATGATCTCAAGAGGTAAAACTTCACCCTCCAGTCACTAGGGGGCGAAACAACAGTGGAGGTGTTTGAACTAATGGTGCATTCAAGGACCTTTAGATTTGCTGTAAAGTAAAAAAAAACTCTCAGCACTGAACAATGATTGCCGTACTTCTAGGACAGTGAAAGACAAAAAATCCCTAGCGTCTATAGGCATATCTTGTACACCTTTATTCTACAATTTCAATTTTCATACAATATTCTCTAGTAATGAGTTTAAATGTTTGTCGGATGTGTGCTTTCCAATATGTTCGAATGATATTTTTTTCGTATATTTCGAATGTATCGTGAACGTAGCATCGCTCAGTAATCATGGCGCCGACCAAAAAACGCAACGTGAGTTCGGCGAAAACAAACCAACAAAGTGTAAAGAAAGCTAAAATTGACATTAACAGTAAAGTCGACAATGTCCTTGAGAATAAAAAACATGCCAACGACGTTTTCGACATCCTCGAGGTCCTTGAGGTAAGTAAACCCAACTAACTACACTCGCATTCGTGTGAGCACCTCGACTCTAACGTTATACATGCTGGTTAGCTAGCAGGTTGTCATTTATTAGGTTACTGAAACAATTCTCTGAATGTGTTCATATCCTCCATGTCGGCGTTCAGTCAGAGAAGGAGAAGGATGTTATCGGTGCTGTCAGTGCGTGCAGCAAATTGTTCTGCACCTTGTTGGAGAGGAAAGAGCTGTTTAGGGGAAAACTGTCCGGAGAGGAGGAGGCGCTCGGCGGTGAGTACAACCTGATGGTCCGAGTTATGATGGAGATGGTAGCAAGTTGACACAAGCACTGCTGGACGTAAATAAAATTCAGATATTTCCATCTTGGCTGTACACCTGACACAGCAATATGGTATGAAAGTCACGGCCAGGGTTTGGAGGAAAAAAAATAATCACATAATTAAATATGATTGTGTTTGTCTGGATGTTTTCCTGCTCAGGAGAGTTCAGTGCTGAAGACAAGTATCGCATGTTCATGCGACATCGTTACAACAGCTGTGTGGAGGTGCTGCTCGAGCACCTCAGCCATGAACTTCACGGAGTCAAGGTGAGTTGACTGAATGGAGATGGTGCTCACACACAAGGCAAAGTAAGAGGGGAGAGCACAGCACCATAAATAAGTAGTACCACAGTGGCAGTTTCGGTGTGTATTATAGGTTGGTTTTACCCTTTTTGTTCAGGATCTTTCTTATTTTCCAACTATATCACAAAAAAACAACAAGAAAACTATACAGCTTAAACATACGACATGTAAATCAAGTTCTACTCAAGCGCCCCTGGATCATTAATAATTTTGTAGCCAGATGCTCAAAAAACAAAAGGCGTATAAGCACAGTCACGTCTATGTGTTCTCAGTTAGTCATGCCCATGATTAGGCTTTACAGACAGCGGTGAGCAGACGGCTATCATATTTATACTGCAGCCATTTAAAAGAGCATCATCTATACAGCTCGGGGCAAGAACAGAACATATGTAACAATGTGGCTGGAGCTCTTTGCTTTTCCCTTTTTGTGCACAAGGAAATCACATGATGCAGGACTGTTATTACCACCAATATCCTGAAGTTAACATCCTCTTTGATAATAACACTCTGTTCTCATTTGAGCAGACTAATGAACTGGTGTATTTGCTTACATCTTGTACACTGCCATGGCATACCAGATGATGTCTTTAGATGCCAATCAATATTTACTTGTTATCTGTATGATGTCGCATTAAAAAAAAAATGTAGTCAAGCATTAACATATTCCTGGTGCCCTGATAAATGGAATCCAGTCATCTGTTATATTTTAGTATTTTTTAAATGTATTTCTAAATACCTGTCTGGGTGCAGGAGAGTGCCCTCTGCTGCCTGATGAAGTTCGCTGCAGGTGAAGGACAGCATCCCCTCGAGGACTTGGACTGGAGTGAACACTACAGCTTTCCAAGAGGACTCATACTGGTAGGATTTGTGTCACGCAACCTGCCTGTCATTATTTGGAATAACAATATAAAAAGCATTAATATAATATGTTATAGCATATATATATAGCATAAACTATTTTTGTCATTGTTGGAACAGGCGCCTTCTGATATTTCTGTTGTTATTTGATTCTCAGGCGGTGGTGGAGCGACTGCTGTCCAAAACTACAGACAACTCACTGCTGATCTCCAGATTCCAGGAGTTCCTTGAGATGGAGGATGTACGCTTTTATGTCATGAGCTCCGTCCGGGAGAATGTGGGCAAAGTCATGGACAAAAACAAAGGGGTAGGAGAAATCTGTTCAGTGCTGAGCTCATCTGCCGTAATGGTTTCTTTGTAATACATGCAGTCTGTGAACAGTACTTGGTTTACTGAATAGTGTTACCTTGTCTTGGTCCTTTCAGGCTGTGGTGCCCATTTATCAGGGCAATGTGTTCACCCTCATGTCCAACATCAGCGTGCCAAGCAAGGAGTCAGATCTCACTAACTTCATGGTCAAACAGGAAGGTGGGATGAGCTATTTGAGATTATTTTTACTGTGCTGAACTGTCACTGTGTGGGTTTTCTTTTTTGTAAATGAATGTGATGTAATTTATTTTTTCAGCCAAGCATGATGACTGGAAAGCTGCTAAACTGATTGTAAGTAAAAAATATTTGTCATCAAGCGTTCACGTTCATTCTGCTCGCGACTGAAATGTTTCTTGGGTACAGTTTTAAACGTGTTGCTTCATTACAGGAACACAAGCGTGCCTTTGAGAGGATGTGGCTGGGCTTTCTCAAGTATAAGGTATTGGACAAATCTTGATTGCTTCAGTAGTTTTCTTTCTGCTAGAACAATGTTTTACAATCAACATGCACACATCTGACAATGTGCACTGTGTCTTATTAATTTCTCATCTCTTTGTTTTAGCTGCCAAGTAACATGTATAAAAAGGTCCTGGTGATCCTCCATGACTCTATCTTGCCCCACATGAGTAAACCCACACTGATGATTGACTTCTTGACTGCTGCTTATGAAGTTGGTAAGATGCA
>CAEMYA010000179.1:4852916-4863590 GCA_903131615.1 Diplodus sargus | reverse complement strand
AACCCTGCTGTCACAGGGCTCCGTGTCATGCCTGAGAACCAGTATGAGAGTAATATGTCCACAGCGAGGACGGGAACAGACAGTGAACACGTGTTGCTAGGCAACAGAGTGGAACAGAGCGTACGTCCTGCGTTTTCTTCTCACTCACGCACACTTAGTGTCTCTTTCTTTTTGTCCTCTCCTCTGCCCTGTGCGTCCGTCTCAGCGTTGAAGCAGTGAGCAGCTATCGGCAGGATACGATGAGTGCCTGCTGCCGATGCAAGAACACCACGTTGATTTAATTTGAGTCCTCTGATCAGGGCTTCAGAGGGGGTGAAGAGAGCAAAAGGGGTGGCTGTATCAGAGGTCTGCTCAGTTAGATTAGATTTGATGATAGGTTTGATGCTTGATTTGATCAAAGTTACAAGTAGTAATAACGAGGACACACCCAAGTGGAATATAGTGAGATATATATGTTTAAATTTGGGATGGGGAAACAAACAAACTAAAAAAGTAATTATCTTCTGCCTGTTCGAACTTAATACAGAGGAGAGACAAGGCTGCTCGACCATGATCTGCTCATCCATGATGTAATAATTTACACATCACTGCTCTACAGATTTTTTTTTTTTGAAAAAAAGCTGCCATGTGTGCCTGTTTTTCCCCCCCGAGTGTGACCGTTGTTTTGGTCAGTCGAACAGAGGTCGAGCACGTCTGCGTATGAGTGAGACGGGAGTGAAGCAGAAGAGAGGGGGCATTTTTAAAGCACAACTGGAGGACGGAGCAGAGAGCGTGAGAGGAAGCGTTAACAGCTTCAGGGATGGGACCGAGTCTGTGAGTGTGTGTGTGTGTGAGAGAGAGCGAGAGAGAGAGAGAGACAGAGAGAGAGAGAGAGAGAGAGTGCCAAGGCACTGTAGCTGTTTTTGCTTTCACTGATACGGTGAGACATCCAGCCTGTTACAGTGGCGCTCAGACTAGGAAAGCTATTATAGCTGCAGATTGGGTGTACACCAGCATACACGTGCACACACACGGACGCGTCACCTCCGCCTACACCGCCGGCTTGTGATGTGACGGGAAGGGAGGAGAGTCATATTGGGACAAAGGGGTTACTGCCTTTAAGGTAGGGTAATTGCCATTATATGTATCAGCAAAAACGTACATGTACGTACAGTCTCAGTCCTGCCTTTTTTTTTGGGATTGTTTGATACTGTTGATCCTCTCAATCTCAAAACACTTACATGACACGCTGGATGCTGCAGTAGCTGCCGTGAATCAAAGAGAAATCAAAATACACGCTGGGAAGTATAAGATAACATAATGTATTCTCTTCATGAGGAGCAGCGACGAAATCCCGAGATCTATAGCGCTCCCTCTCCAAGTGAGACACATTCACAACAGCATTTACGCTGTACAAGGCTAGAACGGACTGACTTTCTCCTTCTAAAAGATCCGTTTCATGGTATGTCAGTAGTTGCACATCCACAGCTGACTGCATCAGACTGCTCCGATGCAAGTATTCCACTCACACACCAGATGGCGACGTGACAATCTATTTAAATCACCCCCAGTCAAAATTAGATTACGTTGGGGTATCCTGGGCGGCTTGGTTGGCTGAGCACACACCACTTAACCACCACACTGCCCTTGGTGCGAGTCCAGCCACCACATGCTGCTTCCCTAATCCATTCTCCTGTGTCCCTCCACCATAAATCAGGAATGCCTGAAACAACCGGGACAGCGATGGTTTCATGAGGTGAACCACTGAATGAACACGCACATGGCATTTCTCGGTGTCATGATGAATTAAAAGCTCTATCTCTAGCTATTAATTACTGCAAAAGCACGCCGGCATAAAGTAGTAAAAAGCCCCTATTACATAATTATATGCTGTAACATCTTAATAGCTACCCACATTATCTGCTTTGCTTAATAAACAGTTACCCCGGACTCCAGTTGTGCGTCAGTTTTGAATGGATAATCCGTCCACAGCGCGCCCGTCGTTGGTGTTGTCGGCAGCGTTTTTGACGATTCACAGAAATGAAGTTTGAGTTTTTCCTGTTATTGGGAAATGTGTTTCTACGGGTGATAGTGCTTTCACAGGGATAAATCATTTGGTGTAATTTATCTTCGTCGTATTTTATCTGGTCTCTTTTCCAGGAATGCGTCCATGAACTTCTAATTACGCCGTCTTAGCCCTGTTTCCCTCCAGTCAAAACTGCATTTATAGCTCCAGCCAGTCATTTACCTGTGACTGACCTGTAGAATGGACCTCCCCCGCCTACTGACACGGGTGTTATTCAATAAGGCAAAAATAAATAAAAGGAGAAACAGGCCATTTTTCAATAAAGTGCTTGGCAACGCTGGGAAAGAGCAGCTTATGAGACGCTGGGACAGATGTAGACGGGGGCACCTCGCAGTGATTATCATTCTTTGTTTGTATGCGCTCGTCCCACTGTGATGAGTATGAAAAGGATGAGAAAAACCTAATATTATAAAATACACAAAGGCAAATCTTGTGTTTGATGTGGAGAGTCTCAAGGTGACTGCCGCCGGGTCTTCTTGCTCTCATTCTTTGTGAGACTGCCTAATGTGCAGTTTCTTCTCAACTAATGAAGGCTTTGATCCCATCTCATCTTCTCCACACATTCTGTATCTGCTTATTCATACAGTATTTATATTCTTTTTGGTATCTCGCGCAAGGGTTGGGCCAAAAATGTATCATTTTAATATGTCAGTGGTTTTATCGGCCAGGTGTATTTATCTTCTGGTCATCTACATTCATGTTGTAGATCACCTCACAAACATCCTATGAAATAAACAACAAGAGAATGAGCACACATCATGTATTGACTGAATAATTTAATGCCAAATTTTGGATAACTAACACACGTGGTGCTGTTCTGAAAGTGTGAGACGGCACAGCTCTGGAAGTGTCGCCGCTCAGGTCGCTTCTCTGCACCTTTCGCTGTGTTTTCAATTCCTCCCCTCCCGGCCATTTAGCAGGAGATGTTGTCAGTACTTCTCTGTGGCCCCTGAGTGAACCAGTGCGTCATGATTACCAACTCTGACGCAGCTCCTGTCACAGCAACTTTGGCAGCTCCCTCGGTGCATGGATGATGTCTCCCAAGTGGACAGCACAACTGTGGCCAGCTGACCCGGGATTAGTTGCAGTCGCAGCCTTTGTTGTCTGCTGGTGATGACTGCTTTAGGGACTGTCCCTATCACGTCTCAATCAGGTGTTTGGACCTGGCATGTATAAGAGTTGGTGTGTGCCATTAATCTTCCCTTATTTTGAATTAGAGCAACATTATGTACATTTTTTTTTTACCTTAAAATAGCAGTTTCGAAATCATTTTGATGGTTCTGTGTCTTCTGAAAGGGTGAATGGTGTCTCTGTTTCCCATCCCGATGACTCTGCACTATGTAACTCGGGTGAGGATCACAGCGTTACATACGTGTTTATGCCAAGATACAAGTTTTCAACACGTAACGTTGTTATGACGTAATGAGTTTTGTCTGTAATTAGCACCTACATTACATCTGACAAATTGTTACAGACCTGGGATTTGTGCTTACCACAGTGGTGTTGCACTCAGAAACTGTGGGGAGAGCCAAATCGCACAAAATGCTAATTGCTACATAACGTTGCTTTTAACAAAAGGGTTAAAACATGTCAAATGTGAAGTGTCATTGTCATCCTATATTTTTTTACTCTTTTCTGACAACATGTTGTCAGGTTATATATTTTTGTTTTCTTTCAGTGCACATTCAATTTTGGGACCAGTATTTGTCTTGAAGAAATGATGCAGAAATTGGTAGAGACCATTTTTTCCCCCTCCTGACACTGATTCCCATACCTGAATTTGTATGTATGTTGTCTGATACAGAGCACTGATCCGATATCAGTGTTATGCAAAATGTATATGCATCATAATTTTTTACTTTTAGTGTTTTATACTACAAGCCCCTGTACGGATGTGATACGTTGTGTCCTGGCTCAGGTTATTCCGCCTGTAAAGCATGAACAAACACAAGTGAAACAGAACACAGATATCAACAGCTGAAGCTGCTTGAAACTTGAAGCTACGCAAGTCACTTGCCATTGGATTTTGGCTACTTGTGCTTTAATAAACAGAAACCGGGTCCCACTTGGGGCTAATGAATTGCGTGGTACTGGATCGGTGCACGGACAGATGTACTTGCAGATACCAGATCCATCATTGCTTATGCAACGGAAATGTATATTCCATATATGTGTGGATCTCATATGGATTCTTTTTAATACATATTAGTGTATATTTTGTAATAAATGACAAAATGACAATATATTAGCATGTACTGTCAAGCATATTTGGACTCTAAAATGCATTTTTATTATATTACATTCTACTTTAAGTTTGTTCTGGGAGGGATATTAGCCTTTTAGGAGGCACTTCTGATACTGGTATCGGAACAAGCCCAGAAATCAGTTCTCCCATGGATGTCCATATGGCCTAATATCTCGCTCTAAATAAGCTGACTGAATGTGTTAGTCTGTCTGTCTGTTTGGAAACCCTCCGTGCTGGCTGGCAGGTTTATCTATCTCTCTGTCTGTTCTTGGAAAACCCACCATATTACACTGGTGGGTCTATCTGTAGGCTTGTTTGCTTGGCAGGTCTGCTGTATTAGCAGGTGGATCTGGCTGTCTTTCTGTCTACTTGGCAGGTCCATCACACTGGCTTTAGTAGCTTTGGCTGTCCGTGAAGACTGACATATTGCCTGCAACTTTGTTTTTAGTGTTTGTTTTTTTGGAGGGATGATAGCCTGGCAAGCAGTCAGGGGATCTGGTTGTCGTGTATCTCTGTGTGTGCGAGTTATCTTGTTTTACTGGACAAGATACCAAATGCTCTGGTAACATGCTAATTGATATATTAGAATAATATAAGCTGAACCATCTGGTGTACTGATCTGTCAGGGTTACTCCGAGGAAAGAGTGCTCGAAGAGAACAATGGGACGGCATTTTCACCTCTTCCTTACTTTTTTTTAAAAGAGAGAACAGGCTTCAGATTAATGCACCATATTATCTTTTGTCTATGTTGGTAACGTTTCCCTTTGACAGCAGCGGTAGTATTGGAGTGGCTAGGCTGGCTAAGTGTGCTTTTTCAGAAGGCAAATGGGAAGTCGACACCCCATTTTGGATTTTGGATTTTAGCTCTCCAATATGTCCCTATTTACTACATTTTTATTACTCAAAGTAGATAGACTGGAGCATCAAATCCATTTTTAGATTAACTCATAAGGAAGAGTTATTTCTTCTGACGCAAAACAGAGCAAAGGGCATGCTTATCCTATCCTTGGAGGGTTGTCAATTTCAGGAGGCACAGGTAGAGTTCACATTCAACTTTCCCCCTTACCTCAGCCAAACAGCTGCTCACTCCCTCTATCATCCGCAACCCCTCTGGTGGCCTCGAAGTGATCGGACACTTTGCAAAGTGCAAGATTGACAGCAGAGCAGTCCCATTCCAAAACAAGACAACTGTGAACTTAAAAAAAGTGCCATCAAGTTGTACAAATTGATGTCTGGTATGAGGGGAAACTCAGTGAGCAATACAGGGAACTATTCTCAGAGCTCGAGAGAAGCTTCCAGCCTGCCTATTACAGATATGCAGTGTATTTCCATGGAGGGTTCAATCCCATCAAGAACATTTCTAAGGAGAAAAACACTGACTGGCAAATCCTGCTGAGCCTCCAAACCTGTTGCAGTAGCCGCTTCATTTTCAGGCCTGGTAATCCTTTTCCTGTGACTGACCCCGAGGGATGGAACTAAAGCCAGAGTACATCACTATAAGCAAGATTGACAGTGGCCCTATGTTCCCCTTTTTAAAAAATAAGTGGTGTTAATACAGTTGTTGTTTCCTCTTCATGTATGATTTTTATTTTCCATCTGTTGTCCTGTTGAAAGCTCCACCACTTTGGTCCAGACCAAATTATCTGAACAACTGTTGGATGGATGGATTGCTGTGTTTTTTGGTACCGATATACTGCACACGGTGCCAAGATGATGAATCCTTACTTTGGTAATCCTCTCAATTTTTTTCCATTTATCTTGAGCACCCATTTCCAAACTTAAGAAGGACACTGCCCATTTTGAAATTGGAAAATCTCATGGGGCCTACCCAAACTTTTCATCCCTGTTCCCGTAATTGACACAATAGAAGATACGTGCTGAAGTGTGTTTCCCTGTCAAATAAACTTTATCCTTCTGTTTGAATTCTGTTTCCTGCAATGCCACCCACCGACCTCAACCTGCAGTGTCGGTTGCAGAATGTTGGCAGGTAGCAGACTTATATATGGAAAGCTTTAACACAACACTAGATAAATTAAGTCAGATAAATGAAGAAGAACATGTAATTTAAGTACCTTGTTATGTCAGTTCTGATTACTATATATAATCATAAATGGCAATGTTAAACTCTATAAAAATAATTTAGCACTAAAAACGTTTAATTTATTTATTATAAATGACCTGTTGTGTCCCTTTATAGTACCTTCACAGCCCACCAGGGGGCTATGAACTACTCTTTGGAAATTCACTGATCTAGTGACATATTCCTGCATTTACTTACCTGAAAAAACAGATATTCTGGGTCCCAGATGATGTATCCTGATGCCGACCTTGTTGAAATGGATCATCATAACATTGGGCACATACATTAATGTTCCCCTAAGAATGAATAGGTGATCCTATAACTGTATCTCTATCTCTTATCTACTAGCTTGTGTTTAATGCTAATTAGCAAATGTTAGCATGCTAGCACAATAAACTATGATGGTCAACATAGTTAACATTATGCTTTCTTAGCAAGTTAGCATTGCCAATATGAACATGTTTGTATGCTGATGTTAGCATTTAGCTCAAAGCTCCGCTGTATCAAAGTACAGCGTCACGCCCTCCTCTTGTTGCTGCACAATTTTTGATTTGCTGTAGTTGTTCCTCATCTTTACTTTTCGTTTTTGCTTATTTTTTGCAGTTAAGGTATGAGGTTTCTTCCCAGCCAGCGACGGGAAACTCAGTCTACAATGTGAACCGCTTCCGATTGCTGGAGGAGAGAAACCGAGCTCTGAAGCTTGAGTTAGCCACGCTTCGCCAAGAGAAACAGCAGTACAGGAAACTGGTAGGAAGCCTCCCACTCCCACCACTGCAGTTTGTCTTTTTTCTTGTCTGTCCTTTTCATTATGTCGGATGTCAACAAATAAGCACAATACGCATAGATTTATTAATAACTATCAAGTTGTTGTTATTATTCCTCTTACATACTCTTACTGTATGTATGTAAAGAGAGTGTGAATACTGTGCTCTCGTCCATGTTGCAGCTTTTTATTCCTCAAGGACGCAGCTGTGTGACTCACATGGTTCTTTAAACATATACTCCCTCTGTTTGGTCTTAGTTATGCAGACATGTGAGCGTGTGCAATGTGGTGTAAAATAGATAAGGAGGGGCGTGCCGTTTGGTGTCTATTGTGCATGTGTCAGTGTGTGTGTGTGTGTGTGCGCGCGTATGGGCCGTGTATGTTTTTATTTGAACTGTATGTTCATGCATGCATTTGTGTATTTAGTGATTTTGTCCTTTGGAGGCCTCCCCCAGGTGGTCTCAGATGGCAAGGTGTGTGAGCCGTTGTCTTGGCAACACGCCCATTTGCAGGAGTGTGGACAGACTGTCAGAGAGGAACTGACAGAGCATAATGGCTGCCTCTGTTAAAGGCATCAATGACTTGATATGACTCTAAGTATAATGGAGTGAAACCTGTATGCTATGGTGTGCATTTACAAATGTCTCACTGATAATGTTTCCATTCGGTGTAGCTCTCCGGCTGTCACACCTCTCATTTGGCTCGTGATAGAGAGACTTGTCGCCTTCTCCTCATCTGTTTGCAAAGAAGCATACACGAATTCATGTTTGAAAAAATTAATGTTGACTGAAACCCAAATAATCTGCGGTAGTCTCCCATTTGTTGCCTCCATATATGAAAATGTGAGTCTTTCCAAGGAACCACTGGAAACTCTTTTCACTCTATGAGCTTTTATAAAACAGCACAGTTGTAACTTTTTTTTTTTAAACATTTTGCCCATTTTTATATCATAATACAACACCTTTCTATTCAGATAGTGAAATATATGGCAGCCTGCCCAGTGGGAGAAACCTTGGCCCGCTGTCATAACAGCTAACATGCAGTAGTCAGCAACATAACTCAATAATGTTATGTAATCATGAATGTCTTTATGTGCGTGTGTTTTCACGTGTTTGTTTTATTTGTTATATATATATGGGAAGATACTGTTGGAGGTAGTCCAGCTGGGTGCCTGGCAGTCTCTCTGCTGTCACTGCTGACAGCTACACTATCACACACTGCATCATGGTCAGTCATGCAAAGACAGATTCAGCTATGGATCAGTCAGACTAAGAGAAACTCTCTCTCTCGCATATTTGCTCATGCAGATATACTGCTGGCTTACTGAGGGTACTGAAAGAATAGGAAAGATGGCGGAGTATCACGACCATCATTTTTGTTATTTCTGCCATTAAATTAGGTAAAATATCGCTAAAGAATTATTGACATTTTGTAAACAGCTTTTGATGATACATATTTCACAGCTGCGTGAAATGTAGAGGCCAGTGGACGGTAGTGGACTTGTAGCAGATCTGGATGAAACAATCATTGGATTGAAGACATAAGATCAAGAGTTAGTTAGCTAGTTAGTTAGTTAGCTAGTTTTGTTATTGTTCAGAGGAATGGCTTTATGTACAAAGCCTCCTTTCCATGCTTTCAAGGCTCTTTAATGTCATTTTAATGGCACATAATAACAGCGTGACGTAGCAGTATTCCATGTTGCACAGAGTGATAATGGGTGTTTCACATATCCTTGTTTCTAAGTGCATCTAAATGTACTGGCAGCCAAAGCTAGCATGCTCAAAGTTAACTTCAAGTCCCAGTTTGTGTGCTGGCGCGAACAGGCACATTCTGGTTGACTGTGCATGGTCCTCATCCTAGTACAGACTGCGTAGTTGGGTATTTGATTCCAATCCAATGTGGTATCTGCAGTCTGGGTCCCTCCCAAGAATTAGTCTGAAGTTAGTTTAGTTTGAGAAAAATGTATGTTTGGGATCACTATCAGAACAACTTGTTGAGGGCTATAAACACTTGATCAATTGAAATCCACCTGAGTTTACTGGGCATCAATCAGCCTGACTTTGGGGACATTTTTCTATGAAATTCTGTTGCAGGAATGCTCCTATTGTTGGTCTCTTTTTTACATAAGCAAATCGATAGCATTTAGTAAAAAAATCAAATGCTTCTATGATTTAATATTGGGCTGCAATTACACAATTTGGTGCTGATGGGACCTCTGGTGTTCGTTTTGTCCTGACTGATGTCCTCGTTGATGATCTCCAGGTGAATTAAGTTGACTCATACAAAAGTGTGAATAAAAGAAAAAATAAGAAAACCTCCCTCGTAACAGAATGGTGGCTTCTCCTCACGTCCTCTCCTCTTCATAAACCCATGTGCTTCTTTTTTGTTTTTGTTTTATTTGTTTCTCTTTGATTGTGTAACGTCCAGCAGTACCAGCTCATCAATATCCACCTTCAGAAAGCTGTTGACACAGCTGGAGCTGTTTTTCGAGCTTTGAATGTTATCATTCATCAGTGTGGATGCTCCCATTGTTACCGTTGTAGTTGTGGTTATATTGTACGTTTTTCGGTGTGGACTGCCCTTCAGGCTGGACTCTTTTCATGTTCTTTTTTGAGGAAAGAGTTACCACACCCAGGTCAGGGAACCTATTCTGCTGCTGTATTGTGAGATGAGGGTGCTAGATCAGGCTGCCTACTAAACACCTGAAAATCTACTACCTTGCAATGTTACATGTAATCCCTGTTGTATCCTTGGGAGTGAATCTCATGGGGCACCCCTAGATTATTGTGTTTTTGCCTTTTCTTTCAATTCGTTTGTCATTTTACTTCCTAAATGGCAAGAGAAAATACTGAGAAGGTGAACTGCGCTTCCTGGAAAAAAAGCACAGGAACACAAAGCTTTAGACCGGTTGCTTGGAAACAATCTGTGACGGACAGTCGGAGAAAGGTACCTTAGGTGAGGAATGACCTTCTGTATGCTGTGTGGCTGCTGCTAAAAGGCCACAGCTGTCTCCCTACTGGACACCGTCCCTATGGTAACGATTGTGTACTGCTAGCAGCTGGCCCACTCAGATGATAGTCCTCGTGACGATATGGGCTGGCCCGGTGTAAAGAGGAACAACGTCTAATCAATAACCTCTAATAGCTGCGTTATCTTAGCTGACACAGCAATCTCCATTTTAACTCCCTCTAATCAAAGATGCACAGACAAACCAGAGTTAATACTAGTCCTGTGTAACGTCACACAAATCAGCTGGGATAATACGACCACCGCCCACAAGATAGCCAGGAAATTCACATTGTTTTGACTGGGTTTTTACAACTGCTATTAGACCGGCTGTGTTCAGGCTGAAGATCCTATTCTTTTCTTAATTGCGTTTATCTCAGGCAGTGTGCTTTCAGATGGTCAAGTTGTCTCTATATAACTGCATTATGCTCCTTTTCCAAGTCCATTCCTTGTCTTGTTACTGATGTAAAAATACTGAGAGTTAAAGCAAAGCACCATAAACTTTACCTTTTTTT
>CAEMYA010000179.1:4824161-4841321 GCA_903131615.1 Diplodus sargus | reverse complement strand
GGCACCATTTGGTAGTTTTTATACACTGCTAATAGTGAAACAAATGCAGTGATTACAAATGTTACATGATTCACAATAAAAGTGTTTATTGAAAAAACAACCAAACAGGCAGGATTGTGGCAAATGCTAGAGGAACGGACTAAATGGAATATGAGTGACTACTCTAATACTGACTGCAGAAACTAAATGCTTGATCTTCATTTTATGCAGAGCTCGGGGGAACACCCAGTAGACACTTGTTAGCCGACCTGAGAGGCTTTAAGTCAATTAAGAAATGTACTCAGGGACTTCAGTGCCTGATAGATAAAACCAAAAATATTATAATGAATTCTAAACTCTGCTGGCAGCTAATGGAAAGATGCCAACACTAGCATAATGTTCCCTTTGTCTTTGTTAGAAGACGGTCAGCAGCATTTTGAAGCATCTGCTGATGAGTGGAAAATCCTGCATGTTTTTGCACTGATTAGCAGTGCAGAAGTACCTTACGTTGTCCTGATATGCCCTTTTTGTAATGGGATACACAGGAGGTGGTGTTTCGGATTGATTTTTTTCTACCTATAGATCTAATTCGTAAACCCCCTCCCCGTTGAAACCAGCGGTGAGGAAACCTCTGCTAAGGCTCCGACAGTGTATATTCCTAGCGTACTGTACAATTTAGCAACTGTGCAATGGGGTCAGATGTAAATTATTTAGCACTCGTGCAGTATGTTTTGCTGCAGATTGGGGTCATGTGAGCATGTATTTATGGTATTGTGTGTCTGTGTCTGTGTATGCACTCGTGTGTGAGGGAAGAGTGTGTCAATTTGAGTGCGTTTTTATAGCATTTATGTGCATGCCTGTGTGTTTGTGTGTGTGTGTGTGTGTGTGTTTGCACTCGTGTATTCTGAGCTTGAAGGTCCATCCAAGCATTATGTGAGCATGAAGGCCCATCGAAGCACATGTAATCCCTAACCAGCTCTTGGGCTCCTCATTAGCATTACACTGATCTTCCTCAGAACTTATTTTCCAGCCCTCTGATATTGTGTGTGTGGCTGCAGGGAACAATAGGTCCTGTTCACATCAAATGTGTTATGTCATCAATGTGACTGCAAGCTTTGCTGCCCACGTCATGGGAGCCCTGTTTGACTCCCTCTGCCTGCTCCCACAGTATGTACATACAGGACACACACACACACACACACACACACACACACACACACACACACACACACACACACACACACACACACACACACACACACACTTCAATATGCACACTCCCATGCCCTAATATTCCCCCCCGTGGGGCATATGAACTCTCAAGAGAGGCTAATGTTTCCCCCAGAGCGTTCTCCATATACAGTGCAGCTGGAGCACCTCGACATATCGCACATAGTTCACAGTCAAAGTTGATGCGTGCACATGTGCTCCATCTTTCCTCCTGACCCTGTTGAGACCGCTTTCAGTTTAGATTTAGATCCGATTGGAATACAGTGCAGTTTATATCTGGCATCAAATGTCGACGCTCAACCACGAGGAAGCGCTGACTGCTACCGCCACCAGCATTAAAGGCCCCTTTACACAGTGTGATTTAAGGCTCTCCCGGATGATACTTGAGGGTAATGACAGGAACATTGTGAACTCTTTGGATGTCGATCCAACATTTGCCAGTTGTGGTGACCAAAGACGAGCTGCATCAAAATGTAGGACCCAAGATCCAACAGTTTGAGAGCCGCTATGACCCACATCTACACACTAACCAACCAGGATGTGCCATAAAATGAGAATACACTGGTGAACCAGTGCGCTGCTACTGCTGACATATTGAAATCATGTTACTGTATAAATAATATTGACAATATTGACACTGTATTGATGGCAGATGTTAGGTGTTGTGGATCTTTTGTTTATCAGTTTATATAGCTGCCTTTCACTTTATGTCAAGTGTAATTGTTTTTTTGTACACACGATAAACAAAATTAAGATGATTCCACCCTTGCTGGGACTGGCTAAACACCCTTTTTTTGACGTGTAAAAGTACGCTATGGCCAAAGCTTGTTGTTCTTTTTGCTACATTTCCAGAACTTGAGAGTGGCGCAGAGAGAAGATGTGAGATGTTCTCTATTTACAACTTTCACCAGACATTCACTGACAGCTGACATAACACAGTCTGACACAGATTACAATCGAGACTTACTCGCACAGTGCGGCATTCAATGATCTTCGAAAATTGTTGTGTAATTGCCGTATTATCGAGTAATGCCCACCAAAAGTTTCCAGGACTCAGTGTAACATAATTAGAAGTCTCGTGGTTGCATCTCTCGCTATCATCGGCTGTCATCCCTCCACTGTTGTTATCTAATCAAAGCATCAATCTAAAATACATCAGACACTGCTTATATGCTCATTGCAAATGTAGATGGCAGCACTTGTGGCTTGCAAATTGCACATACAGTTTTTAATACGGGCCTCCCACATGCTCATTTATTAGTGGAAATTATGCTGTTTGTCAGATGAGTGAAAAGTGTCTAAATGAATGGGAGAGGAAATGATCTCATGTTCAAGTTTGGTTACACAATGCACAGCCGATGGCGCACCTGCTTGAGAAAAAATAAGCTATTTGGTACCTTGCCTCGGATGTGTGCCTAAAACTTTGAGATGTTCCAGGGCCAACACTGTATGGACTGTACATCCAACGCGTACACGAGCACCAACATTGCAGAAACGAAGCACAG
Organism: Diplodus sargus; assembly: GCA_903131615.1. Classification (NCBI taxonomy): domain Eukaryota; kingdom Metazoa; phylum Chordata; class Actinopteri; order Spariformes; family Sparidae; genus Diplodus; species Diplodus sargus. The sequence goes on along the minus strand of CAEMYA010000179.1, from coordinate 4,838,607 downwards.
CTCACATGAGTAACAGGAGAAGCGACAGAGGAGGTCGAAGAGTGAGGTGAATGAGGATGTGCGTTACATGGAGGAGAAGTTAATCTCTCCTGACGGTAGCACCGGCCTCTCCCTGCCTCTCCCTGCCTCTTCTCTGTCTTCTCTCCTCCATAAAAACTCTGGATTGTCTCCTGCTCTGTGGCAGAGGCAGGCAGTGGAGTTCACACACACACACACACACACGCACACGCTCGACACACTCGACACACATGACAGGATGTGGAAACAAAGCTGTAGCTGTTTGATTGTCGCTCAAGAGAAGAAGTGAGCAAAACTCGACACCACACATCCCAGAAGGCTCCTTATTTGTGCACAGATTTGAGTTTAAGAACACTTCTTGATGAGTATTTGCTTGAACACAACGGAATCTTCCATGCAGCGATTCCTCCCTTGTAAGAAGATTATGCATGTGCATAACATTCCCGCTGCTACACTGACCTGATGTGGAGTCTTTCGGACTTTAGACATTGTTAATATTAAACGTCTGTGACTGCGTAGGCTGGCTTTCCATTCAAGCTCCACTTGATCCACATTATTAAATCTGCAGGAGTGAGTCACATGTCTCGCAGTCAGACACTTTTTCAAACCTTTTATTTACATACCCACTAACAAGGGGTTCCCTCAAATTATTTGCGTATTACGCATTGTGGGAACTCGCGGCTTTAACTTTGATGGAGTGTGTGCGTGTGCGCGCGCGTCCGCGCATTCTGTGGGATAATTTGTGCCACATGAATCATTTTTGGGGGATTTGGAATCCTTAGGATTCGGATGAGAGGTCTGGAACAGTGCGGCTGCAGAGCTTAAAGCTAATGTATGCCTGGAGATGCTAGTTACGCAACTCATTCATGCTTGCATGCGCGCACACACACACCCCCCACACACTCCGGCTCAAGCTTCACTATATCGCCATTACCCACCGACATCTGCGTCCACAGTTGACACTTATTTGAAATGGCCTCATAGGTCTTGTGACATTTTGTGTGTCTGCTCGCACATTTACATAAACACATGCGCGCACACGCTGCCACCACAACTGGAAGGGCCACACATTTATATTTTATGAAGGAGGCACCTGTGGAGACACATTTGTGGCATAGGTTACAGGAATGTCAGCTGATAATGACGCTGACACAAAGGGGAGTATTTTGACAGCGTGTTGATGAATTATCCATCGATGACATTATGGTGACAAACAACCAACAGAACTGAGCTGCACTTCATTGTGAGCACCAAGAAAAGATGAGTAATGTAATAAGTCCAAAATGGCAACGTGAGCCAAGGGTTGACTAAAAAGGTTAAAGGAAAGGTTTGTCAATTCAGCTGTTATGTTGCAGTCGCTCGGATGTCACGCACATGCTGTAAACAACAGGTGACACACAGGATTAGCAGCGTTCTAACCACCTGATCTTAAGATGCTCTTGAGGCCTGCGACAGTCCGCCAAGGAAAGTGATGTTTGGTCGAAGATTAAGTGGGATTGATGTGGCATGTTCTTGCGAAGAAGGCAAACACCTGCTGGGCCCTTCAGAGGACAAACTCTTGTGTTACTTTTATGCTGCAGTAAAGACCTTGCCAATGTTACTTCATAAATCTCTAAAACGTCCCTCATTTTCATAACCAATTCCTTAAGTGGGGATGTGCAGTTGCCAATGTATGACCGCCTTAAAGGTGCATTAACCTTCAAAGTGTGTCCTCTTTCAGATACATTATATCGTTGTTAGGTGGTGATTTTGAGTGGTTTTGTATGTTTTAGTCCGTTAACAGATTTTTGTACTTCAGTCAGTCAGTGTTTTTTTTTTCTTAATTTCAGAATGGTATGACTCTAGAAATACACGAGAGTGTGATGTGATTCTACAACTGATTGGTATGTCCTCGATTCCAAAGAAGGTGGAATGCGTTGAAACTGTTTGGAACATTCCACAGGTAACCAGGTTGACTGGTAACAGGTGATAGGATTGTGATTTAGTATGAAAGAGGCATCCTGGAAAGGCTCAGTCGCTCAAGTAAGGACGGGGCGAGGTTCACAACTCTTTAAAACACGATTGTATAGCAGATATTACAACATGAGCTCAGGAACAGTTTGTTTGCAGTGTTTGCTCAAACTGACCACATGATGATTCTCTGCAAAGTCTAACAAATGTTGTGTATTCATTCCCTTTCCACATAACACTTTTGCAGAGCTGTTTCTGTGGATGTTTTCGATTGTTTACATCCATGCTTGCCAGCTTGAAGTCTTCTTCTTAGCTGCCTTTGCTGGCCCGCTGCGGCGCTTCTTCACACGACACCACCGCCAACTGTCGAGCGGTGGAAGAGTTGCGAAGCTGGTGGCACGGCAGCGCATTGTGTCGGCCAATTGTGCGCGTGCATTTGTGTGTGATACAAACAACACGGGGATCCAGTCTTAAAAACGCTGCTAGCGGTTGAAAAACTCCACAGGATACCTTTAACTTTCATGGTATACTGAACTGTGGCGAGAACTATAGCTTCCTATACAGTAGAAGAAGTTCTAATGGCATCTTAAGGAAGTGGTTGTCTGTACATTAAAGGATAATGCACTTTGTAGGGAGCTTTTAAAGAGTCAGTTCAACCGAATTACAAACAAAATGTCAGATAGGCTTTTATTTTTACAATAGTAAGTACAAAAAAAAGATCCATGGTGAAATCAAACAAAAAAAATGTTGCTTTGTATTGGCAAAAATACTGCAGATGTATAATGTAAATGTATACCTGGCTGTAATGTCACACATCAGCACAACCACCAGTGATGTTTGAGAGAATTTGATCTGATTTACGTTAGTGTTACAGGCTCAAGTTTGGGGAGCTGTCCATGGTCCTGCTTTGGTGCTGAACAGGCAGCTGATGGTGCAGCAGCTATTAGACGTTGGACAACAGTCAAGGCACTCTCCAACCACTTGAGCGCAGAACAATCTTTGCACAGTCTTTGCGTACACATTAACTGCAGATGTCCACAAAAGCTTAGTGGATAGCAGCAGAGAGAGATATCTGTTCATAATATCACCATGCATCAATAGAATCGAATACATTTGATATGGTGGCGTGACGTCTTTTGTTTGAGGATCAGTTTAAACAACCAGTGTGTGCTGTACTTAATATGACTCACAAGGGAAAACACAGAGGGGATTATGCTTCTATCTCTGGGTTGAAAATGAGGTTTAATTTGTCTCACATCATCTCCTCTCCAAACTTCAGGCATGACCTCCAGTTTAACTTTCAAACGGAGCTCCTGCTGTAAACCTCGTTGCTATTTATTCTCCGTGAAGGTGATATCTTCACCTACTAAATTTAACGGACACGCCGTACGTCTCTGATTGTCTGTGACTTCACCGGTGCTCCCACTGAAGATGGCAGATGTTGTCAGTGTCTCTGCGTTCCAAGTGGAACAAAGTGTTTCCACCGTAACGTCTGATTAATGACGATCCCCCCAGGGAGTTCAGGGAGAACAGTAGCAATCCTCTACCCACAAGAATCCCATTTAGAGTCGGCGGTAACCATCGTAGAAATTGCTGCAGCCATCCTCCATCATCCTCCATCTCTTTTCCATTATAACTTCGGCATTACGGTGACAGGTTTACTCCTGTTTTGAATACTGTAATTCAGCACGATCCGAAACCAGTGTTTTCTAAACGAAGCAGGGTCCAAGATCCTGCCGGTGTAATTTACTGTTCGCGTGCAAGAAGCCAGATTTAAATGTTGCAATTAATTCCCATTAACGGCTGTTTTGTTCTTAAGTAGCACATCCACAATTCGAAAGCTTTAACGCGTCCTTAAATACAAACTGAAGCCTGCGTCTCCGTAGGAAAATACGGCATGCTCAAGATTTAAAGCCTTCACAGCTAAAAACAGCGATGTGGACAGAATTAAATTTACATTTGATTAAACAGAGCTGTGGTGTGCTCCGTAATGAAGAGAGGGAATTATTCTAAGATTCTTTCCATTCATATTTAACCCAATTTGGATCAGTATAAATACATGTCGGGAGATCCAAGTGAGTACGTCAAATTGAATCATTTTCAATTACGTTCCGCTCGGCTTCTCGCCGTCAGGTTATCAGAAGCCAAAGGAAAATACCTAAAAACATCTTATGTTGTATGTTGACCTTTTAAATAACTGCCTGGTCTGGTTTGGACTAGTGCAAACAGGGTTCATGTGAAAGAAAACATGATGCTGCAGCTTTTTTTGCAGACTTCCTGATGCAGTGACGCATATTACAATAACCAGAAGCACTGCCTGAATGTAATATGTCGTAATTGTGTTATTTATGGTACAGCTCTGTCCCTTCCCCTCAACAGGGCCCGATCACAGTAATGTCTTAACTCCTAACAAATGTTGACTGCCATAACTGCAACTATGCTCCACCCAAAATGTGGTAAACATGCAGGTGTTTCATACGCGGATTCAGCTGTAAAAGCTTTATTTTTTACAGATCTTCAAAGGAAAGAGAAGCGAATTAATAGGTTTCTCGAATCAGTCTTTGCACACAGCCTTGTCAAATTGGTGAGCAGGTGCTGACGCTGACGCTCTCCTGTGTTTTGTCTGGAGAACTGCTTTGTCAACTGAGCTTAGTCGGCGACAATCAACATTTATTCAGGCTTTCGGCTGCTCACTGTGAGCTTTGTTTAACTTGCCTGTCTTTGCTCTCAAAGACAACCTGGTACATGAGTTGATCTGGCAAGGCCCGGTGCTAACCTGTGTCATCATTGTAAGGTGATCCCTTGCTGAAGGTTAACTTAAGAATATGTTTTTTAAGCAGAAATCTCCGAAGATTCAAAGATGCGTCAGGACTGAAACATAAAGTGAAATAACTCTCAGTGTTTTAAGGCATGGCATGAAGACACAGAGTCAGCAAACAATGTAATCAGGCTTGTAGTGGTCTCAATGTTTTACACTACATTACATCGACCACAACGTATGGCTCTAGAGAGAATACAAGATAATTATTGGATATGGACTATTATTGGATGTAGACTGTTGTTACAACCCTATCATTGGGCTTCTAATTCAGGCGGCGTTCCCCTCTTTTTGCCGTCTGTTGTTGTTTCCTAAATCTCCATCGCTACGTGGAGCAACGACAACTACCTACAAGCTCACAACCTACACGCTGAAATTGGCAAGTTACCCGAACACGCACCTGGTCGCTGATGGTACACACCTAAAATAGGCAGCTGTTATTGAGACAAGTTAGATTGGTTTAGATGTTTTTTTTATCTCCCAGAGTGATAATGAAGATCTTTCTCTGGTGCCCACGCAGTACTGATAGATAGACACCGACAGTAACTATAAAGGTAAGATGCACATTAGCTACGTGGAACAATCACTGCGTTCAACTTTAAAAGACAAACTTAGACGGTTTTGAAGTTAAGCTTATTCACTTTCCTGATGAGTGTTAGATGAGGAGTTACCACTCTCCATAAATTGAGGGTACAGTCAAGTGACAGTTAACTCAGGGGGAAAACAGCTAGCCTGTCCAAAGCTAACAAAATTAGCCTACCAGCACCTCTAAACTCACTATTTAACAATGTTCATGTAAAGGGGCTAAAGTCCTTCACGAAGAACAAAACAAAAACAAATCGTCCACAGGGTTGCATAGGCAACCGAGAGAGATGGTGAATGTCTCGTGTTTCATGTCATATATTCCGCTGACATATGGCCAATAAACAATCGATCCATTCATGTAGATTGCTACAAATTACAAATACAAATCTCCTAATGCAGTAACATCTGTTTAAGTTGAGACATAGGAGTCCTTGGTGTGGATGCACAGTAAATTCTGGGACTTAGGAATGCTCATTGACAGGCTGGCCACAGCGAGCAGTACAGATTTAGGGCCAGCAGCTAAATTAGTCGGTTTGGGGAGAGAATGATAAACATGGTGGTGATGGAAGGGAAAGTGCATGCATCAGTTTGTCTGTGTGTGTGCATGTGTGTGTGTGTGTGTGTGTGTGCGTGTGTGTGTGTGTGTGTGTGTGTGTGTGTGTGTGTGTATGTGTGTGTTTGAGATGAGAGATGAAAAAGAAAAAAACAGAAGAGCAAGGAAGAAAGAAGTTGTCAGAGTCAATTAGTCATTAGTAGTGTTGAGGTCTGTCCCTGTTGCCCGTCCACTCTCTCGGCACGCACATATGGATCTCAAATTTCCCGACCGCGCGCGTATCAACACTTTTATCACTCCAACACGGATCTGCACAGAAGTCCTCGGAGTGCTGTAAATCCCCCGTTGAGTTGTTTTTCCTAATTATCATATCCTTTATATATTCAAACCAGATTTCTCTGTTTATTCGTGCATATTGAAGGTCTAAATTGGCACGGGAAATGTGTGCGTGTGTGTGTGTGTCCCTTGGCTTTGCAGTATAGCACTGTGTTTACAAGATGTTACGGAGTGTTAAGCAGAGCTGTGAATGTGTGATTCACTGGAAGTGGGAGGAAGAGGAGAGGCAGACATTATTCCTGAGGCCCATAAAAAGCAGGCTTTTAAAGGTCATTGTGTTTTTCTTTTTTGATGTTTCTTTGTCTCTTTTGTTAACACACTCTGACAGCCTCAACCTCTCTCTAAACTTTCTTTAGCCTAATCTGTTGTGATGTTTGCGTTTATACATGTCTCCCCCCCTCCTCCCCTAAAATGTGGACACCCATCTCTCCACTTACCTTTACAATCTTCCAGTCCCCACTCTTATGGTGTCGGCTACAAGGCCATGTCCGCGGGTGCCTCCGTAATTACCAGCCAAATGCAGAAGAGCACGATCATTTCTGGCTGCTAGTGTAGCTAGGTGTGGCTCAGCACACTGAGCGCTCTGTAGTCTGCAGCGATGCGCCGTGTCGACAGCGTTACACAATAAGAGCAGCGAGTGAACTCACTCACCAGTCTCTGTGTCTTCCTGTCCTTGTCTGTTCTCTATCTGTGTCTCGGTTTGATTGTGTCTTCCTCCGACAGGCCTTGCTGTCTCTCTGCCTGCACACGAAGAGATGGATGAACCTGGCTGGCCCCTCACTTTGTCTGTTTTCCTCGCTTCTCCTCTCGGCTAGGGGCTTATTGAGTTCCTCGATTTGTGCTGATAAATTTGATCATAAAACCCGGGAGCCGCGCAATCTTTTCTCGTGCTGATGCCGGCGTGCAAGGCTCGATGTGCTCTTTTGGTTGAGTATATCATCGCAATCAGGTGAAAGGGAGCTTATTGCACGTCTGTGTGGTGTATGCTAAAAGACAAAGACCGACAGGCTGGTGCTTTGTGGAGCTAGATTGCGTCTTTTCAAAGCCAGATTGGGTTTCAGTCACTCAGAAATGAACATCTGTAGCCAGTTTGTTTTAAAAATGGTAACTGAGCTATTGGAGACGTGGGTATATATAAGGGTATACGGGTATATATGTTATTTAAAGGGTATATATGTTTCTATATTCATATTTTTACATATGATTAATACGATGCGTTATTATATACTCGTTATTATTGTACATATACCTATTATCCTAAAAATATATGCATGCATATGAAATAATACACTTATATACACATTAGTCATTCTTATATTGGTAATCATTGTTTAGATATATAACAACGTTATATTGCTAAATTGTATATGAACCAGTTGTAGTATTTGTATACATATCCGTATACTGTTGAACTGCTCTATCAATTCAATTTCCTAAGTACAGTATCTTATCTTATCTTATCTTATCTTATCTTATCTTATCTTGTCTTATCTCATCCATTTTGAGGGAGTTTTTTTATTTTTAGATAAAACTTTCCTCATCTTGCAGCCAACCTTTTTATCCTGCTAGACGTGCCCTGAAAACAGAAGCTGTGACTGACTCCTGTTGCGTATTCTTCAAAGACAAAGACGAACAGAGAACGGGCCCGACTGCTTTTTTTTTTCTTTCTTTTTTTTTTTTCTTTATAAACGAATGATCCACGTATTATATAGTCAGGATGCAGAGAATGGCAATCAACAGTATGAGCGCAGCGCACTAGCATGAAGTGGTATTATGTGCCAGGATATGACCAGTCACAGTGAAATCACCCTTGAATGCTCAGAGCTGTGATAGGAGGAGAGCGTTGCCCTAGTTTGAGTCTGGCGTAATTATGTAATGCTTGAGTACCTGCAGCACCAGCGGCACGACAACTTCTGAATGTGAATCTGGGCAGCGAGAGAGTGTGCAGACGGGAAACTGCACACCTCTTTTCAATCCTTTTTTTACGTGATATGCAGCCTAATCTCATCTTGAGCTCGCCAGGTTTTTACTGACATTATGCACTCATTTGCTTATTTAGCATTCGACTGATGCGTTCAGCGGTCGACTTCCATCCTTTCATCTCCTCAGTTTGTGTTTCTTCCCTGAATATTTCTCCCTCAGACCTTTTCCCACTTCCTCTTCCTCTTTCCCACCATCCAGCTTCTTTCCTCTGACCCTCCATTCCTCTCTCTCTCCCCGTCTCTTTCTTCCTGTGGCCCCCCCACCACCACTTCTTCAGCTCTCCCCTTCCATCCCTAATACCACATACCAAATGGAGGGTGACAGTATGCAGCTGTGGGTTTTGTCCCCCAGACAGCATCTTAGGGAAAAGCTTAGCCCCTCACACATGCATACAGACAGAGGGAGGGATCGGCACAAACCTGAGTCTTTCATCTGTCGCTTATATAATAGTTTTAAGATGGAGTTACGCCGTGCGGCTTGCCTCGGCGATGCAGGCCAGGCGTGAAAGTCTTTGCAATGAGGGAGATAATGTATCATAATGTCACAACACACACAACTCTTTTTTTTCTTTCCCTTGTTTGTTCCTCAGAAAGCGAAGCTCCATGCTGCCTTGCAGGAGAAAAATCGTCTGAACCTTGAGCTGATCGACCACCACCTGAAGGCGTCCAAGTATGAACAGGTAAGGCCTCATAAAATGATGCTCAGTGGTCAACCAGGCCGTGATCTATGGTAGAATCCTTTGTATTTTGCACCAGTGGTGATAGAGGGGTTACATATAACAAAATATCTCATAAACGGCTGTAACATCAGTCATATGTTGGAATCCGTGATCCGTCTCTTCAGATCGATGCACCTGCAGCCTTGTTATCATCATCATCATCATCATCATCACATATGTTATCATGCGTCGCCTCCTCTTTATGTTGAAATGTGTACATGTGCCGTCGATATCCCTGTGTATTTGCTGGCACCGTCAGCCAGTCTCCCACTCCGCACAAGCACACATAAACATGCACACAGGCCCAGACGGAGACAGTCTGTGATGGTAGGCGATTAGCTACTCTGGCGCTAATAGTGACTCTCGCAGAGGGGGCAGATTTGACACGTGTCCAGGGACTCAGCTCGGCGCTTTTTGCTCCACCGTGCCACACAAAAAGATGCCATCTGTGCGCCGATAAGGTGGGCACAGAGATGAAAGGGAAGCGGGGCAAAAGTGTGTCCAGTCCCGCCAGATGTACGGGATGAATGAGGTGTGAATGGCTTGTAAGGGCAAAGATGACATGCAGTGGCCTGTGCATAGAGGGAGAGTGAGGAAATGAAAGAAAAGGACAGAGGAGAAAGCAGAGACCGGGTGTGAGAGAGGAAGAGTGATATTGTTTGGCAGAAAATAAATTCAGAGTCAGAGTTCAAGAGAATTAACTTTATCTCTGGCGGTTTGAAAGAAAATTAATTTGTTTTGACTCAAAATCATAGTGTTTATTTCTGGATAGTACTGAATCGTACGAAGATTAATTTATAATGTGGACGTTCAAATTCTAATTCACATTTGAAGGCTGTACACTATTTTTTTTTGCATATCCATTCATTCTGTTTGAATCTGGTATTTCTGCAGAGTTGCATATGAATAGTAGTAGTAGTAGTATTCTCTAGTATTAGATTCTGGTGATGGCTACATAGGATTGTTTCTTACTTGTGGGATCCAAACATTTCCAACAACTCCACAGTATTTAAATGTCTGAAAGTCAATTAAAAGAAGAAGTTAGATGCAATAAAATTCCTTGGGGTGGTCAAGCAGCAATCTAACTGCACTATAAACTACATTTATACAGCCACAGTAGCAACAATCGGCTCCAACAGTATTCTAGTAAGTTAGTTTAAAGAAACAGACAACATTCTCCCCCTCCCCCTAGCGTTTCCAAGTGGTATTATTGTTGGCACTGCTGTTGCAAAGACAGTCGGATCCTTCTGTTCTCCTCAGAGTAACAACTACCAACAACACAGGACATATGCGAGTTTATTAATTTAATGGAGATGTGAAAGCAGATAGAAATGGTGCCAGGCTGCCAGCCTGACTCAATTCACATGTCGGCCTCTCTTTTCCTGCGAGACTTCGTGCCTGGTGGAAGACAAATTGGCGGAGGGAAAGCGAGGTCTAGGGAACAAATCTAAGCACCAATGGTTTCATTACTTGTCATGAATGTGCTTTATAATGATACGTCAAAGCATAACATCATCACTTTCAAACACACAACGGCTGTAGAAAGATGTCGATGTTTCATGAAGGTTGAGTCAATCAAAATGACTCATACATACTGTATATTCTGAAGAATTACTTTATTCAATTGAGGACTTTGTTCAAGGATTTTTTTTTTTTTCGGGTAATGATGTAAAAGCCTGATGACAGACTAATTAAAATGTTAATGACATTGAGTACAGCCTCAATTTGGATTCACTGTTCATGCTATTGTGTCTACCTCTATACAGATTATCCCTGATGATGAGTCAGGCTGTATTACCCTTGACCCCTTTTAGGAAATATTTGAATATAACCCAAATTTGGAATTAAAAAGCACAGCTAAGGAAATAATATGTATCTGTAAGAGACATTTAAAATACTACGACACAGTTTTATGACCAGACCACTTTTTTAGATAGATTTTATTCACTTATTTTAACTGATTTAATGTATCATATAAATCATCTTTGCCCTCTCTAAATAGAATGTAGTATTGTATTTATAATGAACATGCTGCCTTGTGCCACATGATATACTGTAGCTCAGAATGCACTAGAGCCTCCAACTCAGCTGCAGTCATAAATTCCCCAAAACAAATTAACGAGTTTATCTTTTGTGTGCTCGTCTGTTATGTTAGTTAATGAGATGATTGGTGTGTGGCTGAGGGATGCTTCTGCTCCATCCTTCGAGGCCACCTTTAGAGGAGCCGGCTTAGCTCAAGGCCTCTGACTGATGAAGAGACGAGAGGCAGAACGCTAAAGTCAGCAGCTCTGTCTCATCAAGGCTAAATGGAAATGTGCTGATTAATTTCTCTTCAGACTGTGAACTCCCAATCAACCCTCCAGCCAAAAAAAAAAGGACAACAACCCAGCCTCTATTCATAAATGTAAAAAGTAGGTCTGGTGCAAGAACAAACCTCATGAAAATTGCATGCTTGTTTTCCTCTTTTTAAAAATAAAACAGAATAGTGGTTTCATCCTGAAACTCTTCGACTAACACAGAGGAAAATAAATGGTCTCCCCTCGCTAGGCTCAGTTTTTCCGTTTGTTCTATATGTTCTTTTGTACTCATGTTAATAATCCATGTTGCTAACCCTACTACTGCTCACTTTATCTTTTCTCTCTTCCTCCCTCCTTTGCATGCGACGTCTGTCTATTCACGTAGGTGAGATCAGATTATGACCAGCTGAAACAGACCATTGCCGAAGTGAGCCAGGAGAGAGACGAGGCCCAGCAGCAGAGGAGCCATCTCCAAGGCAAAGTGGAGAACCTGGAACAGGTTCTAAAGGTGAGCAGGTTCTAGTCTTTCCCTTCATCCTTCTATTTTTGTCTTTCAGCATCTGCTCCCTCCACAATAGTATCTGTTTCATATTATTCAAAGTTCCAAATCCAGGGCTGCAAAAAAGAGATTTCATCACAACATTATATAGTGTATCGATTCTTGATTCAATGATGCAAAATTTGCTGGTATCTTAAAGGCTGAACAACGAGACCATTTAATAAAAGTATCAAATTCAGCTCAATAAGAATTGTAAAGGAGAAATCTGTTTTTCTCGTTTCCATTATTAGCTTGAACCTGCAGCATGTTACACTGTATACATTCACATAACAGCTAGCAGACTTTTCCTTTGCACATAGCAATTACATGCATTTAAAAAAAAAAAAGCTTTTTCTTACTCAGCACTGGCTTTAGTCAGCACATCTCCTTCGGTGTCCGGTTGTTTGTTGGTTGATTGGTTGGTCAGTTGGTTTGGCAGCACGATTACACAAGAAACTACTCTATGGATCTCCAAAAAACTTGGATCGAGGATGTGTCATAGCCCAGTACAGACCCCGGTAACTTTTGGTGTGGATCTGGATAAATGGATGGATCCAGGAAATCTTTGCTATTTTTATATTTTTTTATATTGCTAGATAGGATGTTTTTTCAACTTTTTCATTAATTTCTCAGTGAACAATACATGGATTTTGATTTATTTAAAAAAAGGTGGATTTTTAGGTGGCTGGTATCTATAGTATGAATGAGTACAAAAGGGGACTGTTGGGCCTTGGTGGAGGTGTGTGCTCTACTGAATGCCATTCTAGTATACATACGACATGTCTTTTGTCTGTTGGGTCCTGTTTTATCCACGATATCCAAGATATTTCCACACTGATTTATTCTGTGGCTGCTTGTTACACTAGCCCTGTTTGAAGTGACACGGTTTACTTTGTATTGTTGATATTGGGTTTTTGACCTTTGAATTGATACATCAATTGTGCCCCCCCAATACGTACAATACCCACTGAGGACTTGTTTAAATCCTGTCCCTGTTTTCTCACTGAATGACAATTTAATGTCTTTCTCTTGAATCATATTCACTGTACTAGCAACATGGTGCGGCAAGCCTAGAGCTCAGCAGGAAGAACACCTACCTGTAAAGACTAAATAGTGTTGTGGTAGTAGTAGTTGTCTGGAAAATTCTTCCCAGTAAGAAATGCATGCAGCTAGCTTCAGATAACTTAATAATGTCAGAAAGCAATTTTGAGTAGTGAGGGAGAACTTAGAAATCTGTCAGTAAGTGCTTACTGTACTGAGTTTTACCTGAAGAAACTAAACTCTCTGGATTACTCGATCAAAGGAGTTCAATTCAAAAGATTTCAATTTGCCGTTTTACGAGATTTAATTATCTTCCGTTATGGATTAGATTATAAAAATGAATCTAAATTTAGTCTGGGGGTTGATACTATAAAACTGGAATGGTTTCTTGCTTTTCTCTCCAGTTCTCTGGATGAGAGGACGACTGAGCAAATGTCTCTGTGATTCCAGTCTTGTATCCTTTATCCTCCTTTTCCAGGGAATCTATCTGTCCTCTTTTTCACTGACATGCCACATATCCTGCTACATTTCTCCAGCGATGCCATCTTCACTCATTCATCTCTAGTTTGGGAGATTTGGAGGCTTTTCAGGTCTGATTTTTGCTTCCTCTTTTTGCAATATATCCTTCTCCTGTGTGTTTATCTTTTGAGGAAACTTTAGAGGGAAAGTGATGCCACTCGTAAGGTGAAGTGTCATTGGTTCCACGGAGAAGCTCTTTTTTCATCGTGTTATGGTCTGCCAATAGTAATCAGACACAGTCTCACTGCTCCTCGAGAGGCAGCCTTATTACAAATCTTCGCCTCCCTGCATCTCCTATCGATTGTCTGTTTGTCAGGATATTTGAGAGAGAAATGTACCCATGTGAGAAACTGACCTGCTGCCTAATACAGCAAAGAGAGGTTTGTCACTTTCTCATTGCGTATTGATTATGAAGACAAAGAGACTATTTAGAGAAAATTACACAGGGCGATGTGGGTGGAGAAGCAGAGATGGAGGAAACGCAACATGAAGAAATAGAAAAAAAGACAGACTTCATTTTCTTTTTGTGTTCTGCAGTCAAAACTAATGAGATACGTCAACTGTTGAGCTTTGTTTCAAAGTCACATGATCTGGTTTATTGTCATATTTCTACAGGAGGGATTAAGAAACAAGTCAGCATGAACACCTCTTGTTCTAGACCTTTCTGTCGTACAAGCAGGTGTAACTTTGCATTACAGGAAAATGCGTAGTGGCTCCAAGTGGCCTGTTTCTATTATAACTGAAGAGGGCGATCCATTAAGCTAAACAGGGCTAGGAGCAGCTAATGTAGCCTTAGGCTGCTAGCCTTAAGCAGAGATGAGGCGCAGGCTACAGGGGTCTGGCAGATTTCTTTCATCTACAACTTTAAGTTTTCCGCCCCAACGGATGCTAACTCAAGTGACACACTTCACATGAGGAGCGGCTCAGCCACAGAGGGCTTTGTACAGCTTTTGAGCAAATGTAACAGTAATCTGCAAACCTGTGAACAGACACAGACGTGTAAATAAGTCTGATTCAAGTCCAGGTCTCATGTCTACAGGCCTGCCCAGCAGTAACAATCACCTGCCACTATAGAGTGCTATAGGAATAG
>CAEMYA010000179.1:4809911-4820088 GCA_903131615.1 Diplodus sargus | reverse complement strand
TGCTGTGACAAGTCAAAAAGACAATCGCTGTGCAGGGAAAAATCTGCCCATGGAATTAATTAAAAAAGTAGTGTCCATTAAAAGAATCTTAAAAAAGACATTTGTTTTCTCTCCTGCGTTCCCTTAATATTATACTTTTTAGTTTCAATATATTGTTTTTTATGTCTCTTACAGTATCTCCCTCGTCCCCCTTCAAAAAAGTGCTCCAATAAAGAAACATGCTTTTGCTAACAATCCCACAAAGTGACGAGTTACGTCTTTTAGATGCAAAAATTACAACCATATGACACCAAAACTGTCAGTTATGGTGCAAAATGTGTTGCTAGAGTGAGCTTTGGACCAACAATTGTACAGAGTAGCACTGATAAGAATGATAAAGGTGCGATCAGGTGCATTGTCATAACCAAGTCAGTAAAGAGATGTTAATCAAGCACAGCAACACACGTCACAAGACAGTGAGTGTTCTTGGGGATGAATGAGACGAAGCAAACCCAAACATTATTGTATGCAGAACCTTAATGGATAACTCAGAGACTTAAAAACCTTCGATGCTTCTGGATCCACAAGAAACTTGTCAAGAAGTGTTCTGCAGGAGCATCGACAGGGTGCTGGTGGACGCCCTCTGACCTCACTCAGGTGGTGTGGCATAAATAAGGGTTTGAACGTTAAATTCCACTCAGTGTACTCTGACTCCTTCCTGCCCAGTAGTGAGCATGTGCTGTAATACTGTGTAGGTTCCTCAATACTCCACAGCAGTTTGTGACTCATACATGAGAGACAAACAGCAGCTCAGCTTGTTTGCAGTTAAATTCTTACCTCTCCTCCTCTCTTCCTGTAAGTTTTCTGTACTGTTGTTGTACAAGATGTCATGGAATTTTTCCATCACGTCCGATTAATCCCATTAATCCTGCAGCCACGCTGACCTTGGATACTTTCATAAATTTCCCTATGATCAAATCACAGACCTGCCGTGTTTCATCACAGCCTTTAAGATGCTTGTCACCGGCTCATCTTCTTGAAATTATTTTTCTCATTTCACTCTAAATCCCTTTGTCCCGACAATAGTGTGCGGACTCCTTTGAGTGGAGTGCAAGTGAGGTCATGTTATTATCCATCTGAAGCACTTTAATACGCTCTTACTGAGCAAGCAGCCCGAGTTTGGCTCACACAAACATCAAGAGTTTGGTGGGAGAAATGGAAACTCCGCTTTTAAGGAGTTACTTCTCTTCCTGCAAATCCATTGATTCAATTTATGGCCTCTGTCACAGGCCTGTTTCTCCACGCTGATGGGTGAACACACTTCACCAGGATGGAAAACAATACTCCACTGTCTGTTTTCTGTGACCACACTCCTCAATCATTCTGCGCTTGTCTTTTCAGTACCTTTTACTTTCATTTTGTATCTTGGTGAATTGCTATTGTTTCACATCTATTTGCATTGATTGGTAGGGTATTTATTTATGTTTTGCCTCTTGATATGTTTTTTTTATTTGACATTTTCCATTCTCTTTACTTTCTTTCTGTTTCCCTCCTTTTTTTTGCCTGAACAGAACAATAAGGACAAAATGTTTCAGGTATTTATTTTTTTCTCCCTGATTAGTTTCCCCTCCTGTCAGTCAAACGTGTGGATTTTCAGCCATTCACTAAAGCTTTTCGGAGCCTTTAGTGGGTATTTTGTGCAAATTGAGAATCCATATGTGCACTGAATGAGATTGAGAAACCACAGTGCTCACTGTACACCCCATCCATCTTCCCTGACTCCCGATATCTATGATATGACGTCTGCACTGTAAGTTTGATAATCCTCTTTGCAGTACTTTGTTATCAGAGTGTTACATATCAGCTGCAGCAGTGCACTTCCATGCACTTTGATTAGACTGCAGTGGTTTTGATATAACATGCTGCTGTATAAGCTCAGAAACTCTTTAGGGATCGTTTTCTAATTTGTTCTGTGGGTGATCGGCATTAATCTATGAAACGTGGGCTTTTCTTCAGGGAGTTTCTATCTGAACATGACATGTGATGAAATACACCCGATGCTTTGTGCGCTTCCTCGTGATTCACTCTTTACCTCCTGCTCTCGCCTTTTCTTTTCGCTCCCTCCTCTCGGCCGTTACCACCCTCATCATCTATCAAAGGTCAAGGTTCGTGACCTGGAGCAGCAATGCAGGTCACAGAGTGAACACTACCAACAGCTGTCCAAAGAGCTGCTGAATTTCCGTTTGCAATCGGAGACTGCGGACATCCTGAAGAATAAGCCCACCTCCACATCCCAGAGCCCCCTCTCACAAGAGAAGAAACTCTCACAAGTCATCTTTGGATTAAAACCCCAGCCAGAGACAGGTGGGTCAGTGGTCCAAACTTCTGAGAAGTTCTGAACATTGATTATAATAAAAAAAAGAAATTGCAATTATATCGTTAATGTTATTGTTACAGTATTAATAGTAATTGTGGTGGGAGTGTTACTGTTGAGAGTTTATTACAATAAATTAATTACATTTTAATTTCTTTACTAAGTACTAATTGTGGTCTTAGTTAGTGTAGCTGTGCAAACGAGTTGTACAAAGCTTTTTGTGGCACCCAAAGAATCTGTGTGAAATTTGATTATTTGCCTCAAGTGATTGAGTTACTTGAGTCCAAAAATAAAAAAAACAAAAACAAAAAGAAAACAAAAAGAATATCTGGTGGCTTAACATTAGGAAGAAGTGGCGTGTTTTCCAGAAATCTGTCAGCTCGAGGCGACGTCAACTGCTACAGAGCATTTACTCAACACACTGAAAAGTGTTTCCAGGATTTGAATGACAAGAGAGCACAAAGGAAGCGATACAATGACACAAGCTGTAACGATTAATAGATTAATTGTTAATCACCAACTATTTCTATCATCAATTAACAGATTATTTTTTTTTGTGTGTGTGTGTTTTTTAGTCAAAAATATGTGATTCCAGCTCCAGATTATTTTCTGGTTTCTTTATTCCTTTATGACAGTAAACTTGATATCATTAAATAAGACATTTAAGAATGTCATCTTGAGCTATCGGGAACACTGACTGATATTTTCCCCTATTTCCTACTAACTATTAAACTGCTAATTTAGAAATAATCAACAGACTGAAGAATGAAAATAACCATCAGTTGCAGCCCTAAAAGTAAGGAAGTATTTCACAGAAAATCAGGGTAAAATGGGCCACACCAGTGGGGTCCAACATGTACTCACTCCAGACGCCCTGAATCAAAGCATCCAGCCACCAAATTACATGTGATCAAAGGGCTTACGTGTGAAACGAGAGTCTGAGTGACCTAATCCCCAGACAGCTCGCATAGCAGCTGAATGAGCTCACTCCTGACCAGAGGTACACACCATTAATGGCAATACTGGTTATTCATGATCAATATTTCCCCTAATTGATCACAGGCCTGATGTATGACATGAATGTGGTTTAACACATTAGTATTCTAATGAGGCACTGTGCAACCTGCAGAGCCAGCAGATACAGCCATATCAGCGATGTAGATTTATACAGTCTGGCACAGACCAAAGGTCTTTGAAGTGCTGGAAATCCTGTTTTATCTTTCCCTGCACTTGAAACAGAGGGGGAACTTACTGATGCGTTTGTGCTAATGCATAATATTACTCACTCACAAACCACAAGAACCCTCTGATACAGTGGATCCATGTTGTTGACTTTCTTTAATTTCCTCCAGGAATTCAAATGTTTGCCCTCTCAGAACTGCAGTTTTGTACTTTGAATTTCTTGCATTTCCTTTCAAGGGAAAAGGAGGACGGGTGTGGTATTTAAGGACAAATGCATTGCAGATGTGAGGTGTTGATGGAGGTGGAGTGGCCTTTGCCACGAACAGCATTTGCCGTGCACTCGCTTCAACAGGAGATCAATAGCTGTGCAATGAGCAGCAAATCGGTGCAGAAGGATTGACAGTTGCTCTTTATTTGCTATGGAAATCAATGTCTCCCAGGCGATGAGAGCGCGGCAAACACGCCGCTACTGATCTCCCAGTTCTTGCCCTGCACACCACAGACTGGAGACAGAGTGAGACCAGAACTGCTGTCTGTCAGATCCAGCACCGTGACAACGGACCGCCCCAACAGCCCTCGACAGCTGACCCCCTCAGAGGTGTGTCTGACTGACACCATACTTTTCATCGCATGTTTAACTCATCAGACATACCCTGCTAACTCTCTGGTTGAATCTTAATTATGAATAGTTCTGTTGTCAATGTATAGATGGAGGATGAGGCCAGCCCATCACCTAGGTCCAAGCCTCGCTACACAGGCCAGGTCCGCCTTTGCACTGCCCGCTACAGGTGAATGAGGAGTCTGTTCAAAAACGTGTTTTTGCCTGATGTCTATGCAGAGTCTGAAACTAAAAGGCTGTTTTCACATTAACTGCTGAGAAACCATGTCGGTGGAGGATTTTTTTTGTATGTCTAAATGAATGTTACATATATTTAAGTTTACTAACTAACAGTTTCTTCACTGCTTTGCTGAAAATGAAAAGAGCACGTTTCTCCTTTCAGTTATAACCCATATGATGGACCAAATGAGCATCCTGAGGCAGAACTCCCCCTTGTGGCTGGAAAGTATCTGTACGTGTATGGAAACATGGACGATGATGGCTTCTATGAAGGTGAGAAGTGAAACGAGACACTGAGGTGACATGAAAAATGGTGAGAGCATTAAGTGGCAGGTAGTGAAATGACACAAACTGCAGTCTAAACATATTGCAGTACCGCTGGAGTTGTCCTTTGTTGCTTTGCACGCCTATGATTTTGCCAGAGTCCTCATCTGCTGCTGTTGCAGAGAGTGCTTGACAGTCACAACAAGCGTGTGCATCATCATGGAATTAATTAATCTCACAATGATGCAAACTGCCAAGAAGTGTGTGTGTCAGCTCACAGTTATCCCCGAGTGAATTTGTTCTATTTACAGAGCTCTGTTTATCCTCTTGACATCCTTTTAAAGTGACCATGTTTGGGGAGCATTGACTGTACATGTATAGCTGTGATGTACAATAAGATGAATTGTCAGCTGCCCATGATGTACAACAGCAACAGTTAGTCTGGTGTTGCTAAAACAAACTTTGTTTCACCATGATCATATTGCAGTTATTAGTCTTACGTAGCCTTATATTCTAGATTCGTCACCTTCATGCATCCTGCAAACAGCTGTGAAAGTCTTTCTTTTCCTCACTTTAAAGCGAGTGCACCGCAGCCAGATCGAGGGTTGTGTGCAGAATCCCCCACTCGTTCACTACTCCATACTTACTATCTAGGGAGACCTGTATAGAGGACTATATAGTGTGTTCATCGGTCAAATAAAAAAACACACCACTTGCGTCATTTCTTTCCCTCTAGCACATTGCATGATGGGTTTATAGTGCTTGGTTTATAAACATTGGTTGTATGCTACTTTTCATGATGCAATATTGGATATGATAACTCTCACTATACATCTGGACATCTATACACACTATATAGTCCTTTATATAGTGGGTACAGTAGTAAGTGATTTCAGACACAGCCGAGAACTTAAGACACATGGTTTTCACACTGCTTTTGTCCACTGTGGCCACCAGAGTCAGCAACATATTAAAGTTCCCTGTTGCTGCTTTAATAACTGGGCAAAACTGAAGGGCTGCAACTGATGTGGCTGTTGAAAGGAGGGAACAGTCGGAACAAAATGCACCCACTTGTACAACACTGCAGCACGAAATCGTCTCTTGTGGATTGTGCTCACAGCAGTGGTTGCGTGTCACAACTTTTCCTTAGACTTGAACTTGCTTTGATAAAGCCACAGAGGACTGAAAATAACTTTAAGCAAGATGATTTCACAAACTTCCGTGAAAATATCAAGACCATTATAACCCAATGGCACATGGTCTTTTTGGGGTTTTTGGGTTTGTTGAGCTGCCGTCGGGGCTTGTTAGAACCTTTGAAGACTGTGAAAGTTACAATGATTACAACAAATAACGTGATAAGTAAAACACAAAGAAGCAGAACACTTGCCGGGCCTTGTCTATAGCTAACAGAATCACCGTGCTGACATTCAACCTGTTAATTAATCATTTTAAAATCATTAGTTCATCAGCAATGATTACAATTTGTGGCTGCCCCTTATTTTAGTCCACTCTGTGTCAGTGCGCCAGTGTCACCAAAGAAAACTTCCCGTACACTTTTTATAAGTTGTGATTGGAGTGATTCTCTGTCTAATCTCTTTAGAATTATGAAGGCTTCTCCATCTGAGGCAGTCCTAATCCCCCTAGCTAGCAATCCTGCAGACGGCGCGGCCCGCTACAGATACCGTCGTACTCAGCTGCAGTGATTCATCAGCTGTGGGCGGTGAGATTGCACGGCATCGGGAAGGAGCCTTGTATTTACCACACAGGGGGGGGAGACTTGGGCCTCAGACCAAGCTGTTGTCAAGATGGGACCTTGGTCCCTTTTAGCTTGATGACTAATCCAGCGGGGCTCAGCTTAATCATCAGCACACATGCTCACCCGCACACACTTACGCAGACACACACACACACACACATGGTCTTAAGGTCTCCCAGGCCTCTGTGGAAAAAGGGATTGAAGGGCATGATGATAGGGAGCTTTTTTTGGACACAAACTTCTTCCCTTTGAGGGGAAAAAAAAAACTACAGTGCAAATCTAAACTGTTTTTTTTATGTATTGACCGCAGCATCTACATGCTCAGGGGTATTCCTGGAAATGTTCAAAAAGCGGTGAACTGCAGTTCAAGTTCTTGGAAATGTTGAAAAGGAGTGTTTGCTCAGGTCTGTGTTTACTGGAGAGAGTTATAAAAGACAGCATCAGGGAACCAATGTTACATCTTACATCTTAGGGAATAGTACATACTGTATGTTTACATATCTCCCACCTCTCACTCACTGACTCATCCCAACCCCGCAAGGAAAATCTCACTGATGATTATGTGTATACAAGTTACAGGTTTCCTTGTTTTGTAAGGAAGCATTAGTGGAGCCTAATTCCAGCTTTTGCAGAAGGTATAAAAGAGGGACTATGTTGTTTTCGTATTCAGACAGTTGTTAAAGGGTAAATTTTTTTTTAGTTCTGTTAATCAACATAAACATGAATGAGGTAAAAAAGTTGAGGTATCCATGTCCAACACCTGCCTCTCTACTTGTTTCTGTGTCACAGGGGAGCTGCTGGATGGCCAGCGAGGACTCGTTCCTTCTAACTTTGTGGAGTTTGTCCAGGACAAGGAAAAACCAGCGATACAGCTGGGGGACGGAGGGGAGGACCTTGGCTTGTTGGACCATAACCCCTTGGCCTTGACAGCCGTGGATGGAGGTACCTTGCAGGATGGCATCCTGGGCTCATCTAACGCCTTGGTTCCCTGTAGCAATGGGGCAGGGGGGCCCCTGGACCCTGAGGACCTGGCTGAAGACGTTGTGCCTTATCCCCGGAAGATCTCTTTGATCAAGCAGCTGGCACGGAGCGTCATTGTGGCCTGGGAGCCTCCACTAGTGCCTTTGGGCTGGGGGAACATCTCTGGCTACAACGTGTTAGTAGACGGGGAGCTTCGTGCCAGTATCGCGTACGGTGGTCGGAGCAAGTGTTTGCTGGAGAAGCTGGACTTGGACGGCTGCGTTCACCGGGTCTCGGTGCAGTGTGTCACCGACCGAGGCTTATCAGACGAGCTGCGCTGCACCGTGCTGGTGGGAGCCAACGTGGTGGTGGCGCCGTGTGGTCTGCGGGTGGATGACATCCAGCGTGACACTGCCGAGCTCTCCTGGTTGCCTAGCAACAGTAACTATGGTCACACCGTATTCTTGGACGGGGTAGAGCACGCAGTGGTAAAGCCAGGAAGGTATAGACTCCGCTTCCTCAACCTGAAGCCCCTGACCGTGTACAAAGTGACAGTGGTGGCTCAGCCGCACCAGGTGCCATGGCAGCTGCCGCTGGAGCAGAGGGAGAGGAAAGAAGCTGGTGTGGAGTTCTGCACTCAGGCTGCAGGTCAGCAAAGATCATTTCTATACAAAGAGAGACACTTTGAGTAATGTATGCATGGCTCCATAGCAGACGATTGTCAGCAGTTAATTATTATTGTTTTTTACTCGTTTTAAACAATCTTGTACTCGGTATAAAGGACAGATGGAGATAACAGACTGCTACTCTTCTGTTTATTTCTGCTTACTGTCAGCCAGCTCTAACATAATGCAAAATTAATTTTTTAGCTTATTTCACTGTGCTGCAAAGGAGACAGTAAAGCATTGCCTTACCATGCCATTGTTGTGTATTGTATTTTGTCCAGGTCCAACACCATATTGCAGAACAGGTCAGAATGAAGCATCAGTCCTGGGCTGTGTTTCCCATATTATATCTGAGCACCAAATGATTTTTTCTTCTATTAACCTAAAACAATAGGCAGTGATGACATTAGTGCTATGGCACTTCTGGATGAGGGTTTTAGGAGGTCATGAAACTGAGAATGATAATGACATGTTGTTTAATATGAGTAAACAATGAAGGGATTTGGGCAAAATGGCATTTTTTTTTTTTCATGGAAAAATGTTTGTCTGCTACAAACAATGTTGTCATTCATGGATCTATTGAAATTTTTAAAAACGTTTTGTTTTCCAAACCAAATTTAAATGCAATTTTGTCCAAGTTTGCTTACTGCACTGAGCACATCGCTAATTAGAGCCACAGCCACACATCACAAGATATGATCAGTTATTCTGATGAGTCATTTCCTCGGCCTATAGCCTCGCCTGTAGTAAGCAGTGCTATATAAAGCAGTGCCGCTCCACTGCTCCCTGAAATTACCGTTTTGTGTGAGTTGCCTCTGTTTGGATGCAGTTGTGCATGTTTTTATCCAGTGATCCAGGAGAGTGGAAAACAAACAGTGGGCTGTAGTTAGTCTCTCTGGATTGTGTCCTGCATGCGGAGACAACAGTGCTTCTCTCAAGAGGGCCTGGAGGCCCACATTGTTTTATTTTGCCTTCATGTATTCTCCTCTTGTAAAGAGTAGTATGAGGTTATGGCACAGTACTATGGAGTAGGAATACACACTGATAATACAGTAGTGAAAAAGCTACGCTAGGTCGATTTAACTTCACAACTCAGTGTGATTATGGAGTATCTTCTGTCAGCCAGTGGTAGTGTCATTCCATTATAACTTAGCGTACACTTAAATGACATTTTATAAACACGGCACGACTTCTGAATGTCCCACTCTAGCGATGTCTCATTATCAAAAATTACAAATGAATGTTTCCTGAATCCTCCCACCACCCCACCCCCTCTCTTGTATGTGAGCATTTCTCTGCATGGTTGTGTGTGCGCCAGTTTGTGAAGTCGATGAATGCTTCACTCCCTTTCCACTCGTTTGTATTGTATATTGGTGATATTGAAACAATCAGTTATTACATGTGTTTTTTTGTTTTTTTTTATCCTATATATCTGTCCTCTCACCTCCCAGGACCTCCCCTGCCTCCCCACGACGTACAGGTGCTCTGTGGGCAGGCTCCAGGGGTACTACAGGTCCACTGGAAGCCCCCCATCCTTTCTCCCACGGGCACGTCCAACGGGGCGAACGTCGTTGGCTACGCAGTCTGCACTAAAGGACAGAGGGTGAGTTAGGCAGTGTTAGTTAGACTGTAGACACCGGTCAACTTTGACTATTCTCAAACTGTGCTACAAGTACAACTGGAGGTACGCCAGCTCCCTCTAGTGGTTACAGTTTACTTCCGTGTAAATAGTTTAAGCCCAAATTGTAGCGTAAATATATCATCCATGATTACTAAAGAGCTACGTGACTAGTTGACAGAAAAAGATCCAAAATACACATTAAGGTGTTTATTTTAGCTCATATTTCAGCTCTGGACGGACAAACAATGTGCCTTGATATAAATAACAAGCAGTGGAAGCTTCATAGTGACACAAAGTATGTTAGTTATATTCTTGTGCTCTGGGCAAGAAATCTCAATTTCAGTAGCACTTACATGCACCAAAGATTCCAGTTTAATTCCTTTTGAAATTCTCAAGCTTTTCACAGAGGGGATCATTCATATATCATTCATAGCCTGATTTCTAAATGTTCCTTCTCAAAACATGTCGCAAATGGATCTTTTATGGCTGCTGACAGTATTTTCTGGCTCACAGAGTGATGAAAGAGATAATTCTCTGT
>CAEMYA010000179.1:4795862-4809747 GCA_903131615.1 Diplodus sargus | reverse complement strand
AGATACAGTATGTAAAACACTGTTTGAGTCGTGTAATCATATTTAATTCAGCTCAAGAGCTGAGAGCATACATCGCAGATGGGGTGGTAATAGCCTGTGTTGTTGAGTTAGCGTCATATCATTGTCACTACACTCAGTGCGCACAACAGTGCCACCTACTTGTCATTAATGCTTAGTGCAAGACTCTTAATCGGGGACCGGTGTGTGGCTCGGAAAGGTCTCTTACTCCCTCTGGTGACGGGTAAAGTGAATCAACACTGTATTCTAGACTCCTGACGGCACAATGCTATCTGCTGTATTATATTCAACACATACTAGAGCAAAAATAAAAAGTGAGGGGGTTTTGCCGACAAAAAAGAGGATACTAAACATTTTCCTATCCTGATGATAAATAGTTACATTCAAAGGTTTTGCTTCTTTTTGTGCAAAAAAAACATGTGAAAATGCACATTAGAGAAGTTTTTGTATGCCTCATTACACGTGTGGATGGGATCTTTAACATTTTTTCTCTTTTTGATACAGATAGCTGAGGTGTTGTACCCAATGGCCGACTACGTCGCCGTTGAGATGACAAGGATTCAGTGCCTGGAGGCCAGGGAAGTGATTGTCCGGACGCTGTCAGTACAGGGAGAATCCCAGGACTCCCAAGTCGCCGTCATTCCAAACAACCTGCTCGTGCCTCTACCTGCGCTTCCCCTGCCGCCGCCAATGCACCCCCACGCAGGCCCCCCTCCGCACCCCCACGCTCAACCCCACCTCCAATCCCCGCGCCTCCCCCAACTTCCTGCTCCCCCCCAGGCACACGGACAACCGCTCCAACCCCATCCTCCACACGCTCAACCTCACCCTAGACTCCCCCACCCGGGTGGACCCCAGCAACCCCAGCTCCGACCCCCACACCCTCAGCCTCAACATCTCCAGCCTCGCCCGCCCCACCAAGGTCCCAGGCCCCAGCACCAACTGCCTCTGCTACCCCACCACCAACACCACCCTATACCTCAGAGACCAGTATGTGCCAGAGACCTGGATGCCAAAGAGCACGCAGCCCACCATGGGGGAGCTATTCCACCTGGCCAGCCTGGCTGGGACCCCAACCGCTCTCCTTCTGCTCAGCCTCCTGCGCCCATGCAAGGCCACACCCTGGAGGCCCCTCCCCCTCCAAATCCACGCTCCCCGTCGCCGCAGAGGATTCTCCCGCAGCCCAGAGGCACGCTGATCCCCGACACGGTGGCCAAAGCCATCGCAAGGGAAGCAGCGCAGAGGGTCGCAGCCGAAAGTGGCAAGGTGCGATGAAAATGGGAAAAATAAAAACAAACAGCATGACAAACAGCGAATTTAATGAGAATTTAAAACACCGATATATGAAAGGCTAGAAATTAAGCCTGTGTGGCAAACCTTTGATTGTGTAAAAAAGGATGTGAAGCTTCAAGTTGCCATGCAAATACTCCCTCCTGTCCCTGTTACCGACTGTCCCCACTTTTCATGCATATTTCCAGGGAGACAGGATGCAAGTCAGATACGGAGAGCAGGGTCATTCATTTCACCAGCATCACTCCGATGAGGAGGAGGAGGACGAGGAGGGCTTTGCACGCGGCCGGCGGAGAGGACCCTCAGTTGACGAGTTCCTCCGAGGTTCCGAGCTGGGGAGGCCGGTAAGAGCGCGATGAGTCCTTTCGAGCTTCAACCCCAGTGTGTGCGTCATTAGAAAAACCTCCCACCTGCGTGTCTGTGGGTGGTCGGGCGCGCGCGTGTGCGTGCGTGTGTGTGTGTGTGTGCACGTCTGGGTGCTGGCATGCATACACTCCCTTCGTCTCTCCGTGTGTGCTCCGGTGCGTGTGTTCGCCCAATCCATGTGCGTTTGACGCGTGTGCATGTGTGTATCTATGTATGTATGTGGACTTAAACAACTGCGTCTTGTGTGTTTGTGTTTATGTGTGTGTGCGTTTGTCTGACTGCGAAAAAGCCTCACTATAGTCACAATGAAGATTATCACAGCGAAAGCAGCCGGGGCTCTGACCTGTCTGACATCATGGAAGAGGATGAGGAGGAGCTGTACTCTGAGATGCAGCTGGAAGAGGGACGCCGACGCAACTCGCACAACACACCCAAGGTGCAGTTCTTTGCACTTATTCTAAACCCAATTGTCGTAAAAAAAACAAAACACCCAAATTAAACGATGGTTTAGTGAACTGCACAGGCACAGATACTTCAACTGAGACTGCTGCCTTGACTTGCATTCGATGTGTTGGTAGTGTGTGTGCTGAGTTTAATTTAGAGAAAGAGAGAGAGAGAGAGAGAACAATTGAGCGCTCCAGCACCAGAGAGAGAAAAACAGAGAGAGAGACAGACCGCTTTGAGGCAGCGTAATCAGCATATCAATAAAGAATGAACTGGAGCAGCATCCTCAAGGTTTGACTATCCAGTGTGGACCAAACTACAAGTTTAGTAGTTTGATATTAGTTAACAGAGATTGCTATTTTAATGACATATTGCTAATTGTCTCCTCTATTTTAAAGGGGCAGTTTACCCCCTAAATCAACAACACATTTCTATCTCTTACCACCTCGATTGGTTTGGTGTATCTGATGTAGACATATTTACAACTAGATTGCACTACAAAAACATTCAAACAAAAAAAACACTCAACGATCACCTCACTCTCCAGAAAATATGAGTGGGTTGCTCAAGATAATCTGCGGCTTGCTTGTGAGCAGTTTCATGAACTATTACAAACAGATTTTCTTTCTAGCGAACTAAACGCGCTAGCTGTATCACCGATCACACTGGAATGCGACGCCAGCTAAATCTTTATCCCATGTTATGGTGCTCTCCTGCGTCACAGCCAGATGACGTTCGGTCCAAACAAACTTTTCCAAGGTTGTTTTTTTCCAAGTGAAGAGTCTTTGTGTGATTGGGTCCCTGGATGAGAGGCTTGTGCTCGTGACAGCGTGGGTTGTAAACACCAATGGCGTCCTCCTCCACTGAGCTGTATCATTAACTTGTTGAGTTAACTACGGTAGCCAGGTAGGCTAGCCTATCATCCGCGGGAGCTTTCTTCTGCCCGGTTTCCTACAGAAATAACAGCTCAACATCCGTGCCATGTAGTTCCATTATATTCACGAGAGGGCAGACATCTCCAATGCTCGACAGCTGACACCAAAACAATCTAGATGGTTAAATAAAACTACTGGTAAGATGAAAAAAAATATATATTTCAGTTAGGGGTGAACTGTCCCTTTAAAGCTGCTATTTTCTCTGTTTAGCTCTGTGATGAGATTAGATGGATAGCAGCAGCCTGGGGTATACGGTACAGGATATTAGGACATCGCCCCCCCGCTGTCTGAAAGTACCTTTAATGTTCCGGCGCCGTGGAGAGAAGCGAAGATAGACTGGGTTTGAATGTGTTCAGCACCTTGGAGAGAGACGCAGGGAGAGACTGAACAGCTTAGCGCCGTGAAGGAAAGACAACACAGTGACATAGAGCTATAGTGCTTATCTAAATCTTTCACACAGCCTCACTTTTTTTCCCTTTTTTTTTTATTTTCTATTTTTATTTATTTTTTACATATTTTAATCCAGTAATATGTTATCAGTATTTGCTTAATTTGGGTATGTTAAAATATCCCGTGGGCTTGTGCGTGTTTGAGTGTGTGTCTCTGCGTCTGTGTTTCCGTGTGCCTGCCTGTGAGTGCTGCATGATTTCGTTTACATACGACTTGTGCGTTTTTTTTTTTTCTTCTCCACACGCTGTTTTTCGAGTACGTCCCCCACGTGTCCGCGAGCGACGCGTGAATGTTTAATGTTTGTGAATGTTTTTTCTGTGCTTCGCGTGCGTTTCAGGGCAACGCTCCCGCTGGAGGCCGCCATGACCGGGAGGCCGGGAGAAGAATTCACCACGGCGGTCCCCAACCTCAGAGACGGCCTCTCATGGTCCCCTCCATTGGTCAGTATAGGGGAGGTGGAAGGAGGAAACAGAAGGGAGTCTTTTATTTTCTAACTTCTAAAGTGGTGGTGTTTGTTTGCTCTGTTAAAACCTTCATGAGCTTCTCTGTGTCTCCAGATCACCTTTGTGTCTATGAACCATGCTCATGCCCTTCACTACCTGAACATAAGTTGAGATTCTGATGCAACAAGCTGACAAAATGTTCTTAAACGGCGGTGCACACTTGCACTACACGTTGATGCATTAACCTGTTCTGATAAAGAATCTGACAGTCATGTCAGTTTTGTCATAGTTATTCTCCTGTGTGTTTGTTTTTACCTTGTGTCTGAGCAATAAGAAGCTTTAGGAGGCAACAGAGATCTTTTCTTGGGTGGGGACTGTTGAGCTTTTGCATTGTAACCCCATCACCCCTCTAATTGGTGTTTCCTGTAGAGGTAACCTCTGAGAATAACAATGAGGGAAACCTCTCCCCCATCACCGAGGATGTTTACTATGGCAGAGTAGCTCGGCACAGGACGTGGCCATCCCGCAGGCACATGGGCGGCACCAGGTCTCCCCATGGTATGTGCCTGCAGTCCTGTTTTTTTCCCCCAACACAGCATGGTGACAAAAAAAAAAAAAATCCACCAGCAACCGTCAAATGGCAACAAGTAGCTGTGGACACTTGCAAGTGCCTGTTTCTCTGTCTTAAATAATAATAGTTATTATTATGCTTACAGTTGAACAGCATGACTGCACTGCACTGAAATGGTGGACCCACCGGCAAGCCTTACCCGGGGTCCAGGATGAACGTTTCCACAGTTGCAGATGATAAATGATTGATTGACTGCTCAGAGAATGCCTCACTCACTGCACTGAACTCAGGATGCCTGCTTAAACACCCCCCCCTCCTCCCCTCCGTGGTACAACCACACCCACCACTCGTCCAATGAGAGCAGTCATGCATGACATTCTGAAGGAATATTAGCGGGTAGACATTGAAGAATGACTACACGTTCACTGCTTTCTTGTTTTTTTTTTTCTTTAGACGTTTTGAGTTCCTTTGGACATTTTGAGTTTGAAATATCAGCTGTTGGAAATGCAGTTGTCTCTTTTTCCCGACCACCACATGAATACAATTACCAGGCCTTCTGCTCAGCTGGAAGCAATGCATTTCACATCACGCTTGTATTTTCAAGCACCGACCAGTATCACACTCTGCTAGCTGGCGCATTTACCAAATATTGAAATGGCAAATTCGAATAAATGACAGGCTTCCAGAACAACTGTGCCATCTCCGCTTCAGACCCCTTGCTGCTACAAGGGTTGGCTAATATGTGGGAAGTTTGAGATTTTTTCTTTCAAATCTTAGAAGCGTTTTGTTTTTTTAAAACGAGGTGAACGAAGACCTACACTTTGGATTCGTATCTATTTCTATTTAGCCTTTTTTTGTAGCATGCATGCCCTTGAGTCTGGTGTTTGTGGTGTTGTGTCATGTCCATGGATCACGTTCTGTCTGTTTATTGCACCATGGTTTGTCTTGCTCCCCATTTGTCTCTCACTGCATAGTTAAGCATAAACATAGACAACAATGTAAGAGAACAAACAAACAAAAAAACAAACAATTAATACATGTAGTGTGTGCGCGCGTGTGTGTTTGTGAGTGCATGCGTGCGTGCTAT
Organism: Diplodus sargus; assembly: GCA_903131615.1. Taxonomy (NCBI): domain Eukaryota; kingdom Metazoa; phylum Chordata; class Actinopteri; order Spariformes; family Sparidae; genus Diplodus; species Diplodus sargus. Next base: position 4,804,143 of record CAEMYA010000179.1, on the reverse strand, counting down.
GGTGAATGATTTAAATAGTCGACTGACCGCAGATTTCTTCTGCATGCTGATAGGCACAAAAATGATTAGACGAGAAGATCAAAATCTGTGAGGCAATACTGCCTGATCAAATCAGTAAGAATTTTTAATACTAGACTAGATTTCCTTCAATTGAAGCATGGCAAGAGATAGAACTATAATGGACTAGATTATCACAGTAGGGGTTTATACTTAGACAGTAAGTCTTGCTGCTGAGCACAAATACAGGCTGAGATTTTACAAGAGGGTTAAAAAAATTGGGTTTGCAAATATTAAAAGTCTCCTCCAAAGCTGCTGTTTTGTGACACTCACAAAACTATCTCCTGTTCTGTCTCCTGATGAAAGATGATGGAATGTTTGTTTTTGTTTTGGTCTTCATTGTGTTTAAGATGGCTACAGGGACCGGGATCGCCGCTCTCCCACGTACTACGATGAGTCGGAGCCAGAGGAGTCCTTCCGCATCTTCGTGGCTCTCTTCGACTACGACCCTCTGTCCATGTCCCCGAACCCAGACGCAGCTGATGAAGAGCTACCCTTCAAAGAGGGGCAGATCATTAGGGTGGGAGTTTTGAGTTGACCTGGTCAGATACTTCGATATAGTGCATTCCTGATTAATACAAGATTTCCTGAGGTGTATTTGTATGGAGGTTGGAACCTGCCTAAATAATAAATAAATAAATAAATAAATGTAATTGGCCCAATAAATAAATTAACATACCATTGAATGCACAAAAAATAAAACACATTCTAGAATGTGACATAAATTGATATTTCTGTTGTAATTTGCCTCTGTATTTATTATCCTTTGTCAGCTATAACTAAATTATCCATTTGATTTTCTATTGTATTTATTAATTTATCACTTTTTTCATTTATGTATTTATTTAAATACAGGTTTGAATAAATAAAAGACAAAATGAATAAATACAATTAAATTGAAGAGAATATGAAATGGTTAAAAAATACAAAGGGAGGCAAAAGAAATACAGAGGCAATTTAAAGCAGAAATATCTAATTCCCTAATATTACTTTCATTTTCATTTTGAGGCATTTAATGGCGTATTGAATTATTCATTGAACCATGTAAATATTTCTTTATTTTTACTTGATTTTGGCAGGGTCAGTCCTCCATATATTTGAAGCAATTAATCCATATTCATGATCTATTTAAGAAGAAAACCATGAATTCAAAGACCAGAACTGGTAAATTTTCTTTTCTTGGCAAGCACAGAACTTTTTGCAGTGTGTTGCACTGTAGTTATTGTAATATTATGGAATTCTTTCAAATTCTGTTGGAAATTGGGTTCAGTAACCTCATGACTCACTAGCATGGCAGTCCCTCCAGTTAACACACCGTTAACACAACACAACAGGGTGCTATAAACGTTTAACTCTGTCACGCTCTTGTCAAACAGATATACGGTGATAAAGATACAGACGGGTTTTACCGAGGAGAAGTGCGTGGCAGGATGGGCCTGATCCCCTGTAACATGGTATCAGAGATCCAAGCCGACGACGAGGAGACCTTGGACCAGCTCATGAAGCAGGGCTTCCTGCCGCTCAGCACCCCCGTGGACAGAATAGGTAATACACAAGCACAGTCTCTCATGAACAAGTGAAAATCTGTGGGTCAGATCACAAAATTAGTATGGCTACTTTCTGTGAACATGCTGTCTGTTATTGCTTTCAGAGCAGAACAGAAGAGGCCAGCGTCGAGATCAGGCCTCGAGGAGGATGGTGGCTTTGTACGACTACGACCCCCGAGAGAGCTCCCCCAATGTCGATGTCGAGGTATCACTAACACCAAACGTGCTGTATCAGAGGGCTGACTACACATAAACATCTCAGGGCATAGCAGAGCATGATTGTAGCCAACTTTGCTTGGATCGCATTCCTTGTATATCTGTGTCTGTGTCTCTGTCTTCTGATAGGCTGAGCTGACTTTCTGTGCTGGTGACATCATCGCTGTATTTGGAGATATTGATGAAGATGGATTCTATTATGTGAGTTGTGTTTTTACATGGATAAAACAAACATACATATTTACTATATATTTGAGACGTAAAGACTCAAATTACTATTCATATGGATGACTTTTCCTTTTACCAAATAATAATTTAAAGGAGACATATAATGCTCATTTTCAGGTTCATAATTTTATTTTGGGCTACTGCTAGAGTAGGTTTACATGCTTTAGTGTTCAAAAAACACACCAGTTCTCTCATACTGTCCAGTGCAGCAGCACTGTATTCCCCCCTCTGTTTTTGCTCCTGTCTCTTTAAGGCCTCCACCTCATGAATACCCAGTATCCTCTGATTGGTCAGCTCACACATGCCTGACCCAGCACCCTCTAACAACAACAGAGCAGCTGTATTAAATCAGTTCTTAAGTACCAAACTCAAACAATCAGTCAGATAGTACACCAATTATGCAAATGTGTGACATGATCACATAGTGTGATGTCACAAAGTCACAGAATTAAAGGCGGGACAACTAATGAGGCGTTCAAGGAGCAGTGTTTTCTGTGGGAGAGAGGAGCTTCTGTTAAGACACCGCGACCCCGGGCATACGTCATGTTGAGTGACAGATATAACTCCTCCCATCTCTCCAATCCCGTCCACAGGGTGAGATGAACGGCCACCGCGGTCTGGTCCCCTCTAACTTCCTGGAAGAAGTGCCTGACGACGTGGAGGTGTATCTGACCGATACTCCGTCCCACTACCCCCAGGAAGAGCCTGCCAGCCGGCCCCCCGCCAACTCTGCCGCCGCCAACGTCTCAGAGGGCAAACGGGTACATCATCATCGCCGCTCTCAGCGCTAGGCCCTGTGTTCATCCATCCTCCGTCCTCTCTCTTGATTTCCGTCTCTCGCTTCCTCCACTTTGCCGTCTGTGTGCCGTTCATTGTGTGTGTTTTTTGTCCATGTGGTGACAGTGGTGACTCTATACAAACTAACAACTCCCCCGCCCCGTCCACCCGCCCCGTCCGCCCGCCCCCTCCTACCTCCCCTCCTCCCTTTGGAAAAGGGGACAAAAAAAAAATTCCAGTGTTAACACCTTTCTGAGTCTCAGAGAAAGGAAGAAGCAAAGCCTGACACGGACAGAGAGAGGATAGACTGTGGGAGCTCGGCGGGTGACTTATGCATGTAGCACTGGTTAAAGGAGGACTTGAAAAAGGCTCAACTCATTCCTTACACAAGATAATTTGGTACCTCTTTGCACTGAAACACAAAATCAAATTGTGGTTATTGTGTCTAATAAAATTAAGTGCTTTATTAACACGTAACAATTGCTACCCAATGACACTGAGAGGAAAAAACATTTGAGAAGAAAATCTTTAGAGGAGTAAAAGAGAGAAAAGCATGCCTTTTTCAAACTTGATACATTTTATATTAACTTTCTTGGCTCGACTGCTGTATTTCCTTAAAGAGGCTTTGTTTCTTTTATGTATATTGCACACACATCCGATCTATTTTTCAGCCCTGTTGACAGCGGATACGTCATGTTTGCTCTGAGCTCGAGAGACAAAAAAAAACAAACAAAAAAAACAATCGCAGCACTGATACATCCATACTGTGTTGTTACAATGGAACAAATAAAAAGAAAAAATTGGATATTAAAAACATTCTTCCTTTGCGCTCTGTGTTCATGTGTGTTGGTGTTGGTTGTTGTTGTTTTTCAGTTGTCGTGGTGGTGTGGGTTTTTTTTTCTTCTTTTTTTAAGCGACGGTGACGATGCTGCCACATCTGATTTCTTTTTTGTTTTTCCTCACCCGCTTGGCAAAACAAAACAAACACACAGAAGAAGATTGTTCATTTCACACCATAAATGGCTCTGTCTGCCTTGTACAGTAAGTCGGCAACTTGAGATACCAAACTCGCGGCTCTAATGCACACAGCCTGTGGTCACAGCGAGGCCTGTTTTCCGAAGTGCTACTTTGGATTATGGAAGCACTTGTCGAGTGTTTCTGTAAGGCTTTTTTTTTTTTCTTTTTTTCTTTTTTCTTTCAGCAGAGAAATGTTGAGCTGACCATTTGTGGATTAGCCAAATGTTCAGGTACATTTTCAAAACATATACACATTTAATTTGAAATATGAATACATATCTCTAATATTTCTCGTACGATACTGAAAGGGGGAATATTTATGGGTCTGTCACTGAAAAGATTACTACATTACTACATCAAGAAACAAGCCGCCATCTTTAACTGTGCATGGAGCTGCTGCATTAGATGAGAAGCCTGGTATCTACAGTTGTGCCCCTGGGTGTTGTACTGTATCTGATCGTACTGTATGTTCCCTCCCGGCCTAACTGATGGTGGACCTCTCCGGCTCTGTGCTGTGCTGATGTCGTGCTCAACATTTGATGGCTTCCTCCTCGCTGTTTCTTCTACATATGTACTATATTTGTGTGTGTGCGTGTGTGTGTGTGTGTGTGTGTGAGAACGTACCGAATCAAATCTCTCCTGTCAGTTTAATAGAGATTAACAGGCAGACAGATGATTGCTCTGGCCGTTTTAATGCGGAGGATGTGGAGAATATTACAGTTATTTTCAGTGTGGATTTTTATCAGTCGCTTACTAATTTTAGAAACAGTTTTTCTCTCCCCTAAAAATGGAGTGATTTAAAGACACACTCTGTTCTCAGACTAGATGTGCGCAGCAAAAAACTTGCATCGCTCGACAAGCGTGAGGTCTTGAATTATTTTAAAATCTAATTTTACTTTTACATTTAAACTGAACAGGGAGTTATTTGGAAACATTTGGATGAATTCAGAATGGCAGAGGGGAACGAGATGCACAAAATGCCTCCGGAACAAATGTTAAATCCTCTTATTCTTAGAAAACCAGACAGATCAAATGAATTTCTACTACATGAGGTGTGATATATTTTTATTTTATTACTTTTATTCAGTTTTCAAAAAGTGGGTGTTACGTGCCAAAAGGTATAATCGGTCTATTTAGATTCCGTTTTTTTGAGTGTTTTACTTAAAGTTGTTATATAAATTATGCTTGAATAGTTCTGATTAAACAGCAGTCATTCAAAGTCTTCAGATCTGATCTAAATAAAGGCCCATTTTGTCTAAATATCAGTCACAGAAAAATGTTAAAATCTGGATACCGGTGTTTCTTACATCTCATTGAGTCGAAGCATGTTTTTATTTTAGGATAAGACCATTCGAAAGTAGGTCCAGAAGCATTTTTTTACACAGTTGATGTATAGTGTCTACGGCAGTGGAAACAAAAAGGCATGGCGTTAACACGATTCTTCACTTGCTTCCCTTACAGTAGATAATGATAATGCCTATTAATATTCTGTACCTTGTTCGTAAAGTAAGAGAACACTAACTGCCTGATAACTTCTCCACATGTCACAGCTGCTCCAATATGCGGAGGCTTCAGACACTCAGAGAAATCTCTACGCAAACACTTTGAAAGGCTTCTCCACACCACTTTGCGTTAAAGGCAGGTAGTAGAGTTCAGTCGAGAGTGCAGACAGACAGACAGACAGACAGGCAGACAGACAGGCCTTATCTGCAGTGTGAACAGGTTGCTTCTTTTGTAATACGCTGCCCCCCACCCCCACCCCCATGCCTCCACACCTCCCCCCCATCGCCTCTCTCCTCAGGCTACCACGGAAACCACCGACACGGTCGAGAGCGACAGCGTCGCGCCCGTCCGAGCGCCGTCCCCGATCGTTCGGCCCCTCCTCCCGGGCACCATGAGGCCCCTGAGCCCCGCGAGGGGCCCCCGCATCCCGCTGGAGACGCGGGACCCCCGGGACTCCCAAGATCTGGCGAACAAGAAGAAGAAAGGACTGCTCTCCAAGGGGAAGAAGCTGCTGAAGAGACTCTCCCCTGTCAAATAACAAAGAATAAAAAAAGAGAAAAGAAAAGCATAACATGTACAATACGTGCACCTGCCGGGCTCTGTATATTGCATCCATACAATCAACTCTGCTCGGGCAGAGAGGATGTGAGCTTTGTCTCCCGGGAGTGCGTGAGCCTATTTGAAATATAACCAGTGGTAGAAATCATTCATGTTTGGTGATGGATACAAATCAAACTAAGTTATGTACAGTGCAGTGCCAAAATCAAGAGAGAGAGGTCGCCTGCAGACACAAAAACATATTACTGTGATGTATTTAAAGAAGAAAAAACAAAAACAAAAAAACTACAAAAAAACTAGGATTTTCATGACATGTACTTTCCTCTCTTTTCTTTACCATTTGTTAAAGGAGCTATATTTTGAAGCAGGGTTAGCTGTGAAAAACATGCGGCGATGTCCGAAGTCTGAACGTCGCTGCGGGGGAAAAAAAACAGAGACCACGACCCCTCGGGAGAAAAAAAGAATATAATCTCATGTAGACTACACTGTTATCAAGGCATTCTGCAAAAGCAATGCTGGCTGCTAACACTAAAAAGGCTTTATTCAGTGCAATATCACAGAGAAAGGCGGTAGCAAACGTGGGAAGGAAAGCAAACATTTTCCACGTGGTACCTGCGATTCAGCGGAGAGGGTTCTCTGCGACGCTGACAAAAGAGCAGCAGATTCGGCGCCGGGGCATTAACATGAGAAACAAAAGCGAAGCGAGCTCGGCTGTCTCAGTGGCCTTTTACGAAAAAAACAATACGAGCGCGACACTCCTCCCTCAATCACACGGCCGACTTACAGCAGGTCCTCATTGTTTGACGACAGGTCGCTTGTGCTTCTTGAGAATTACAAAAGAAAAAAAAAAAAAACGAGAGCGGAGACGCTTTTGTCGCGCTCGCTGTCGAGCTGTCATGAAACGCCTAGTTCAAGACTAAAATCCTTTTTTTCCCCCCCGTGTGTCTGTCTTCCTATTGCACAAAGGTGGGTGTTTTTGTCTGATGGTCGGTAAAAAAAATGTTTCGTGTGCCTGTGCGCGTTTGGGTGGGTGTGTGTTTGTGAGGCAGTGTGACGCATTCATGTTTTTTCGCGCCCTTTCACGCTCTGTTGTTTTTTTGTTTTTTTTTTTGTTTAATTTCCTCATGTTTGTTTTCTGAAGGAGAGGCCATGTAGTGATCTAGTGATGTGCTGCTACCTCCATCGCCTGTGCACTGTTTAGTTCTGTCGTCTCATGTTGACATGGAAAGGCCCACGTTAAGAGCATCACGGGAAATGAACAAATGGAAATGTTGAGGTGTGCAATTGTTTCAATGTGCTCTCCGTGTGTTTCCCTCACAGTACACAAGGTCTATACCGCTTTAACGATGTATATTTCAAAGGGATTCCGGTTCAGAATGGATCTGAACCTTCATTCTATGATCTTGGATATCTCGTGAGGGAGGCGGCTGTGCTCGGCGCTTGGAGTCTGCAGAGCGCACACACTAATCAGCAATGCCAATATTCGGGTTGTTGCTCCATTTAGTTTGTTGACTCGCTGAATGTTTCATAGATTTAATCGAGTCTTCAAAAGCAAACAAACCCATTTGCATAATGCTCCCTAAAAGATTTGCACCAGAAAATGTAATCACATCAGAGTAGAAAGCACTTAATATCCTGCAGGCTGTGTCACACTGAATCAGCTTCTCATTCCTCGTCAGTGTAAAAGGCTTCAGAACAATGTGTCCTGATGGAGTAAGAAAACACAAAGTGGATCAGGCTTGATTTCTGTGCGATGCGGCGGGACGGGATGTCAGCGTTTAAGTCTCATTCTTTCCATATTCAGGTCAAAACTTTTAGGTGAACTTTATTTGACTTCACACTTGACTTCACATTCAACGTTCACATTCAACCTCAAACATGTCCGTCTGCAGCCAGAATTTCATATTTGAAAGGTTTTATGATGGGTCTCACAGTGTAGGGTACATTTGAAAACCTGTAGCTTCAAAGGTGGAATATGTGACAATTGGCCGACTGTCAGATTCATACTCAAAACCAGAAGGGGGCAGCATAACACCAGAGTAACTGCTCACGGCATCTCACTGTAGCTGCTGTTAGCTTTTTAGCTCAGTTAGCCATGCAGCTAGCAGTTCAGACAGGGGGCTCAGGGGACCAGGGGAGATTTTTGTGTTTTCACGATGAGCGCAGGACCAGGATCGGCCGAGGCTACCTGGATCTCCTGCTAACTTTAGAAAACATGTCCAGCCAGTTTTTTCCTCGTTTTCCCTCGTTCTTCTCCTACGCGCCTGTCAATCAACAGGTGTGCAAAAGCTGTACCCCGTCAAAACATTGTCAACTAAAATTCTTACATAATGCCCCTTTAGGAGCTGTGTCCTGAATTTTGGTTGTGTCACACAGTG
>CAEMYA010000179.1:4760522-4795840 GCA_903131615.1 Diplodus sargus | reverse complement strand
CACTGATTGCAATTACCCTTAAAATCTCTCTGTTTGTGTTTTCTGTGTTCATGAAAACATGTTGACTCAAAACACGTTGCCATTTTATCCCCTTCTGTTTCTTACTGAACTTCAAACACATTGAAACTGCAGCGCTAACCTTCCATCTCAACAACCACATATACACTGTTTGCATATTTCAAAAGTCGACTTTACTTTAAAGCGGGCAGGAAACTGATGATCTCAGAATGACCAAGCCAAGTAGACTATCACATTTAAGTTGTACAAGCTAAAATGCTTAGTCTACTTTACCTGGTCATTTTGAGGTCATCGACTTCCTGTTGTTTTTTTGTTTTTTTTCCCCACGTAAAATCAGTTTTATTAGATCTTACAGTGGACTCACAGCACATAATTCAAATGCATTCACCTGGTGGCACAAACACAACTCAACCCGACTGCCCCGCGCCAGTTTGTCTCCTTCAGCGAGGCAGTCATTGTGTGTGTGTGGTGTGTGTGTGTGTGTGTGTCTATTCAAGATCATAGAAAGAATATCTTGAGTTTCTGAGAGCAACTATTCACTCTCACGTCGAGAAAGGGTTTGTGTACTGTACCAACATTTAATGTGCTCTGGAGGCGACTAAAAGCACTCGTTATACAGAGGGATCGCACCTCTCATAGCTTTAATAACCTCAAAGCGCTCTGTTTCCTCTGCTCTATTTTAAGCATCCATTCTCTCCTGTTTATCTCTTTTATGTGGAATTGCACTTGGAAGATGAGTCAGATCTGAGTTTACTGTGTGAAACAGGGTTCCTGTTCTTGTTCGTTATGGATGTTTGTTGTAAGAGCAATGAAAAGAGAGAAGGGGTTTGCCAAAATAGGAATGTAAGAAAAAGTTGGGCTGGTTAAAGGTTTACATCTGATTCTTTTTTTTTTGTTTGTTTTTCTGTGAAGTTTCTCATTCAGTCCGTCACAAAAGTTGAAATACTGTAACACGTTGACCCAATACCAAATCATTCACTCGTGAATGGGTGTAGTGTCTCTAAACGCTGTAGCTCTTTTGTACTCTGATCCATTTGTAGATACTTTATAAATGTTTCTACTTGATTTTACGACAGCCTTTTTGTTAGTGCACTGAGATTCCCCTCTCCTTGTTAAAAAAAAAGACTGCAAGCATTCTCCATAGTGTCCTTTTGAATCAGATGTATCGGTCCACCGTATGTGCTTGCTTTGTGAATCAAAGTTTAACAAACAAAAAAAGAAGAAAAAAAGAGAAATCATTGGACAGTATTTATGGTGATTAATTATGTGTGGGTGTGCATGTGAAAAAATACAACTTTTATAACCAAATTAAATTTGATATTTTTTAGAAAACGACTGCTGTGCATTTATTTGTTGATGTTGTGCATTTTTGCTGAAAGCAGGAGGTCGGATTTAGACTTCCGGCGCTCTCTACATAACAAACGTTAGCCGGTGGTATTAATATTCCGGTCATCTGAGAAGCCGCTGTGCAGTCACAGGCTGTCCTTCAGCAGACTTTCATTAATGTGTTATTTAGCGAGTTAATGAGTCGGTCCTTTTAGTTCAGGGGTTTGGGGTCTGCGATCAAACCTCTCTGAAGAGTTTCGGCTTAATAGAAAAGATATGAAGAATCCTTATGTGGCTCAACACTGTATTACATTATACAGCTAACGATGAAGGCCAAGTAATTCATTCCGGTGGTGAAATGTAAGAAAGTGCTTTGACTCAAGTAGGCCAAATTTGAGGTATTGGTGCCACTTCATCAGCAGAGACACATTACGACAGCTTTAGTTCTTAATTTCCCCTGCTCTCCGGAGGAAAACCAAAGTGTGATGCCCAAATTTGATGATTTAGATTTTTCCTGAGGCTGAGGGTTCTGAGGTTTCTGGGCTGACATATAACCCTCTTTATAAGTTAAAACAAAAGCGTAGCATATCAGAGTGCAACAGTGCAAACACAAGTCAGAACAAACACAACATGAAAAAAGATACAAGCAAAGACGGATAGAAGCAAGAAAAACCATAGGCAGGGACTGGTTTTAGGAAACAGTAATCAGAGTTAAAACAGTAACTCAAATTTAGGTCAAGCAACAGGCCGTTCAGCAGCATACAAGCAATCTACCGACTGCCAAATGACGGTGGCATCGAAACTACTGCTGACAGATGGCTTATAAACCATGTTCTTAACTGACTAGAGAAGGACCCGTAACTGCCGAGTTTCCCAGTATGAACATGAGCAAATGAGACCATCACTGAGAAGATTGGCTATTTCTTCATACTTATTCTTAATTGCTGTCACCTGGTCCGATTCCCACTCATCCTGGTTGGATAAGTCATGAAATTAAAACATGTTTTATGGCGGAGAGCAGAGGATGAATTTATGTGTCTCACAGCCCGAGAAAAAAAAACAACTGCTCTGCTTTCTTTTGGTACCTTAAGACTTTGGCGCAAAACCATTGACAGGGGCTGCCAGAATTGAAAAAACACCCAAATAAATCAAAGTTCCTTGCAGCTGCTTCAAACAAACTATTTGAAAACCCTATATAGCTTGAAAGTGCGTCACCACAAAGCTGAAAACAGGCTGTTTGTCTGAGCTCGTGAGACGTGTCAGGATGAGAGCAGACAAGGTGGACCCAAACGCAGTAGACCACTGATCCATTGCAGAACTTTAATGCGGGTATGAACCACACGAACGGAACCGGAACAGGCGAAGACAACAGCACGTGACTCGACAAAGACTGGACTCAAATATGAACTGAACTGATGAGGGGGTGAGCTGCAGGTGGAGAGACAAAAAGAAACACAGGTGCGGGCAATGAGTGGAAAAACACCAAGAGCATAGAGGGAGCTGATAGGGTGGAAAGAACAGTAGGAACGGGGCTGATTAAGGAGGAGATGCGGTGCAGGTGTGGAGGGGAAAACAGACTGGCGAGGAACACAGGAGGGAAACAGAGAAGAGAACACCACACAAACCCAGAGGACTCAACAAAGCGAAACTGAAACGACAGGACCACGGTGAGAAGTCGACATGTACGATCTTATTGAATATGATGCATTGCAGTGGATTAAACCACCCAGCTACACTACAAGGTAAATGTATTTGTAAATGTACTTTATTTATGCAGCCCTTTACAACAATCCTTTCGGTGTACCAAAGTGCTTTACAGCAGGTCCTAAATAAAAAGAAGAATAAATAAAAACAATTAAAAACAATAAAAACAGAGGCGTGGTGAGGCCGTTAAGAGCTTTAAAAACAAACATTAAAGGTTTAAAATCAGTTCTATAAAGGACAGGAAGCCAATGAAGGGAGTTAAGAGCAGGAGTGATGTGCACACGTCTATTAGTGTTGGTTAAAAGACGGGCAGCAGCGTTTTGCACAAGTTGAAGGCGACTAAGAGAAGATTGGGAGCCAACCACTGCTTAATATCAGCAATACAATCAAACAAAAAACATTGTGCACTGTTACTATTTGGCTTCACTGGCAGATGGATTTGTAAGACGTCTGCCTAACAGTGAAAGGAAAGGTTGTGCCTGGCTATAATTGACCCAAATGGTAACATGTACAATGAAAAGAGGATAGGGCCAAGAATAGATCCTTGTGGGACTCCACAGGAGAGAGGAGCACTGGAAGAGGACAGGTCACCAACCATAACGTACGGGTTCTACTGGACAGGTAAGATGTAAACCACTTCAATGCAATGCCGTGGATGCCAACATAATTCCTTAGACGTGACAGGAGGACTGAATGGTCCACCGTGTCAAAGGCTGCTGTGAGATCAAGCAGCACTAAGACAACGGGGCACTTGGCATCCACGGACAGAGCAATATCGTTGTGCACCTTTAACAGTGCAGACTTGGTGATGTGACGAGACCTAAACCCAGATTGGAACTTCTCAAGAACAGACTGTAATTGTATAAAAACAACTTTTTTTAAAACCTTAGAAAGAAAGGGCAGATTGGAAACAGGTCTAAAAATGTGATAACACTGAGGGGTCATGATTAGGCTTTTTAAGAGGGTAAAGTTGAAATATCTCAGCCTCAAATGTCCACAGCAGTGAAATGCAGCATGAACATTGGTGCTAGTGTAACAACATCACATCTGATAGTAAAACACTGACAAGAAACGTTCACTGCACAATGATTAATTGTAGTGAAGCATTTTCACAGTATGGCAGTGATACTTTTCACTTAAAGTGGCAACGGTGTTATTTACCAGACTTGTTACAACAATACAGGAATACTGAATGTTATTCAATCATTGAGCGTATGATAGAAATGGATCACCAGTTTTACCTTCCTTTGCCCAGCAGCAGGCAAAATCTGCAGTGATTTATGGCGAATGCAAACGCTGATGGTTTCATTACTCTATATCCATTACACTGTGCAGTCAACATTTACTTCATTAGTGATACGCTGAAGCAGAAAACTTGTCTACTGAGGTTTCAGGCGGAGGATATGAATACCTCTTCCATTGCTGATTTATTCGTAAAACTTTGATATTGAAAGTGTGACTGGCCGTTGGGAGTAGATTGATGACTACATTTCTGATCAAATTTTCATATCCTGGACCGACGGTCCTGACTGATGGCAGCCCTCAATCTTCAATCATCCCCGCGTCACACAAATGGATCAGATAGTTGGATAAATTAAAACAGAAGCGCGCTGAAATCTACGGGATTTAGCAGCTGACATTAGAACATATTATGAAGCTGAAATTAAACATGTAGATGCATCATCTCATGTATACGTTTGTAACCTGGGTATGTATTTCAGGATCAACATGAGACACCATCACCTCATCTTCTTCTGCTAGTGGCTATGTACTGTATGTTAACAAGATATATTTCAGAGGTTTCAATTAGCAATTGATCTTTTTTTTTTTTATCACACCCTCAGGAGCTCAGTTCACTGAGTCCACTTCAGGTGGAGTTTGTCATATCATAGGTTGCATTATGACAAAACAGACATTTGGCTTCATTATGACTTAAGGTTGTAATCGGCTGCATAAAGTGCTTGTTTAGACAGAAAATCCCCTAATCACCTTTAATTCTCTGTGACGCCTCACGCTGATTAACCGAAGACAATAACAGGATGAAAGTGACAGGTACGCTTTGGTATAATTTCCATCAAGACATGACACATTACACGGTTTAATGAATTGGCTTAGACGAAGTTTATCATATCACTGGCCAAACTCCATTTTCTGTCCAAACTTAATATTCTCTCCACCAGCAGTCTGACGGCGGCCTGTCATTCAGCCCAGAAGATCACAGCAAATCATATCCTGTCTGTCAGCACATCAGTGACTGGAGGGATGGCGACAATGGCGGCACTTCATAAACAACGAGACTGGCTGTCTGTTAAGAATTAGATGTGCAATTAACGAGGCATGAGATCTGAAGTGTAGCAGATGTTCGACTCTCATGCACGACTTCAAACTGGTTCTGACTGGAAGGAGCCAGAAAAGGTGAGCAGCAGAGTCAAAGTGGTTCAGTTCACGATCTGAGTCGAACAATTAGATTCTCAAAGTAATGAAGACGCGGGCACTTGATTAATTTGTGTAATTTCAGAAGAAGAAATAACATCTGACAAATGCACTACTTTATAATTAATGAGTAAGTCTTACAGCAAGCCGTGCAAGCCATAATTAATTGTGGCTCCCTCTCATAAATACATTCTTCTTTCATACACATACATACGTTTTCAGTCTCTGTATACACATAATGCCTATTGTCACAATATACTCATACATACAGTATATTGTCATTTTCACATTATTTCCTTGACTCTAACATGCACCTATTTGGTCTCATTTCCTTTGAAATACATGACTTTCACCGGTAAAGGAAGTTGTTCCTTAAATACACAGTATGCCATTTCCGCTCAAAACGTAAGTATAGAGTGATCATGTGAGTTGCTGCCACCGCTGCAAATGAAAATCAATCAACTGACTCAGGCAGAGATGTTCATGGGCACGGTAACATTAAAAAAATATTATTCATGTTATGTTTACTCTAGTTCAACAACTGCCTTTCTCACATGTGTCTTGGCGCGTATTCCCAGCAACAAACGACTAACTTTAATACATCGTTACCTCAAGTAAACTTTCTTTCAGAAGTCTTTGGGTTTGAATGTTGTTTGAAAAAAAAAATCGGGACAAGTAAGTACACAGCTCAATAAAACATAAAACATAGCACTTATTGTGTTTGGACATTTTATTGCAGCAAGGATATCATCTCAACAGTTAATTTTTTTGCAAACCACCAAGGACATAATTATGTATGTTAAATGCCCAGACTAAATTATGGCCTGTGTGGCTCCTCATAGAGGCTTTAGATCTTAATAATGTTCTGCTGCAGCTCAAGCCCTTTTTAGTATACTATTTTTCATTTCGACAATCTTTGCAGGCACATATTTGTGTGTGTCCAACTGTCAGACCTGTCGCCGCATTAATGCTGTTACGCCACAGTCCTCAGGAGGGCAGCAGCGCTTTTCAGTTGAGCAGCGGCGGACTCAAGCTGTGAAGACTGCAGTTTCACGATGAGGGATGGGGCACGCAGGTTTGGCAGACCTAGGTCTCATCAATGAATCCAATTGCCTGATTAAACATTTGCTGATGTCAGCACAGTTACAAGTCATAAGCACACAGAAACAAATTTCACATCAGAAAAAAAAAAATTAAAAAATCCTTCAGCCCTCTCTTCCTCCTTCTTCTCCTCTTTTGTAGCCTTCGCCACATGAATATTTGTTTTTCACTATTTGCTTAATTTCAATGTTGATTCAAGCAGAAAAAAAAAGAACCTCAAAGATCGAAGGAGAAAAATGCTGCAGTGTTTCAGCGGGGCTGTGCTGAAAAAAAACTAATTCTGTTCTCTGCAAGCTAAGAAAGAAAGGAGATTGAATTTGTAAATCAATTAATCTTTGTTTTGTTGCTTCTGATACGTCTGCCCCTAAACGCTCCTCTCCCTCTGTCCTTCCTCTCCCTGTCTCGCTCCCCTCCCTTTCCTCCCCCTGTCCTCTTCCTCTTCCTCGCTCGCTCTTGCCCTTATTTTCCCTCCATCCAACAGATCTATATTGAGCTGTAAGTCTCTGCACTCCCCCGAGGGCCATTGGATGTTTAAAATTCTTCCCAGTTGTAACCTCTCTATCACTCGCTTTCGTCCTGCCTGCTACGGCACCAGAGGGGGGCATGAGGAGACATCCATCTTCCGCTGGCCTTTCTGAATATTTCACAAAACCTCAGAGTGCCAGTTAAACACTCGACGTCCGTTTGACCCCCCCCCCTGCCAAAAAAATCACAGCGGGGATCTCCCAGGTAAAATATTTTAATTCGACTTTGATATACTGAGAGCCCTTTTGTCATGTAGCAAGCTGCAGATTTCTTTTGAAGTCTCTGGGCCTGGGCAGTTTTTCAAACTTCACCAAGTTCACACAGTCGGTGTGTGGTGAAGAGGTTTGTGTACGAGAGATTTGTAAAATAATTGAGTTGTCATGATATGTTATATAATATACGCTACACTATGTATGTACACTACAGTATATCCATCTATGGATTCTTACAGGGCCAGACCAAACGGCTAGAGGGCCCTGGGGCAGAAATTACCCTTGAGCCTCCCATTCACTCTCCCTTGGGTCAATTCATCTCAATTGTATTATATATTCGAGAATCATAATTGGCCTCAAGGGGCTTTACAGTCTATACAGCATATGGCACCCTATGTCCTCTGACAAATGATTCGGGTCAAAAGACAGGAAGAAAAAAGGCCGCATTGAATCAAGATCTATATCAATTTTGATGACAAAAATAAAGATAAATGTACTGTACATTGTAAACAATGACTCCATTGAATGAATCCACTGTGGAACTGCCCTAAACCTGTGTTTTTTTTTCAATGACCTGCAAGGGGAAGACTACACTGGTTTCAAAAATAAGTCGATTGTATGTAAGTTTATGAGAAAATGACTTGACTTCTCACCTGGTCTTTTACCTAAGTAAACAATTTCCTAATGAGTTTTTGGTCTCAATCACAAGTTTCAAGTCTTCTTTAATACAGCATGATGTTCATCTAGTAAATTACTGTCCAACAGGCTCTGCTTGAGGGCGTGGCTAGCTTGAGATTGACAGGTCGCTACCACCGCGTGCCCTTGGCGTTCTCAATCAGCTCCAATCTGGACATCATCCTTAGCTAACTTGTCCAGAAATACCAAGATGGTGAACTGCAGTGATGCCAAACTCGAGGCTTCACTTAAATGCAAACCAACAGGTAACGTCATTGTAGGTTTACGCTTGATGGTTAGTGAAGAGTATGGATCCAGGAGAATGTAAAGCAGCTTCGGGTGTCACCGAATAGATAGGACATGAGCTGCACGACTGCCTCTAAAGCATTGAGACGTGAAAGGAGAACAGGCCACTCAGACACAGAGGAGTCGGCGCAGCGTTCCCACGGATAGGAGAGACAAACAAACAAACACACAAACAGAGAGCAAGAGAGACGGAGAGAGATGACAGCATGCAGACTAGGGAGAGAGAGGAGCATAGGCTGAATATCCCGGGGGATGATCTAGCTCCGAATGTCTGGATGAGGCAACGACAGCTAAGAGCGAGAGGTTCACTGATCGCCGATGGCCGAGCAGAGAGGAGCCTTAGCGAAAAGAAAGAACTACAGAGAAAGAGAGAGAGACGCACAGCTTGGCAGCTTGTGGGAGACAGAAACCAAAACAACAGAAGGTTAGAGAAACACAGCGCTTATCATAACTTTACAGTGTGTTTGCTGATTTCTCCGTGGCGGGATCAACACGAGCTATAAGCACTAAAGTCAACAGACTCATCGAGACTGAGACCGACCCGCTGTAAGGATGACAGTGGCAGGGACGAACCTGAGGTATTGAAGGATGAGCACTAATTGAAAGTTAGGGCGAAAACATTAGATTCAACAGAGTCAGCTTCCATTCTTTCATTTCAGAAGAAAAGGGGTATGATAGGAAAAGGCCCTGCAGCCTGCAGACGTCTCTACCCACTCCGGAGACTGACGGGAGCACTCTATTCTGTGAGTGTAGAGCACAGGATGGGATAATGAGATTTGACGGATATGAATGACTCTAAAGTCTGATCTGGCATGTATAGAAAGCATTAATACTCTACTCAGACTTAGACTTAGACTTTATTATCATTCAGTGTGCAACAAATGAACACAGAACGAAATTTCGTTTCAGGGGCTCAGCATAGAATTAAAATATGAAAGTATTTAAAAAAAATACCACAATAAGAATAAGTCAATACTGTAATAATAATAATAATAATAATAATAATAATAATAATGATAATGATGATAATAATAATAATAATAATAATGATATAAATACCAAGTGCAATATGTAAGAACTGGCAACCTGTTGGAATTATACTCCAAACAACTAGGGGGCAGCATATCACCAACATAACTGTTACTGCTACCAACTGAAGCTGCTGATTGCCAGTGAGCTCAGTTAGCCGTGCAGCTAGCGGTGCGGAATGGAAGCTGGGCAAACAGCACAGGAGCTTTGGACCAGGGTGGGAAAGGGCTAGCTGGTTAGCACGCTAACCTTGGTAGATATTTCTGCAACACAATACATAGACATCATAATGACAAAATTATTGTTTCCCTACATTCTGTTGATGGTTCTGGATAATGGTTCAATGTTTTCAACTAAAATTCTCACATATTGACATGCAAAACAAATTTCACATGGGATAAATGGGCACAAATGGTTGATCACATTTGAGAGAACAATGCACGTGTAACCTTTCTCACATTTAGGCACGTATGGATCTTGGACGTACAATATGTAATTTCTGCCGTATGGGGCTCCCTATCAACCGAAAAACATCTGCTGAGAATTTGCAGAAAGAGCCACAGCGGCTTGGAACAGATGTCAGACCTTAAGCCAGACCTGAGGAATAGTGTCACATCGAATTCTGCTCTGGTCTGGTGCCATTTACTGACGGGACGGGAGCTCAGACAGTGCTTTTTTACTTTTGGGATTCAAAAGTGGATTTATCTTCACTCCCACTTATCAGTGTTGTACTGCAGCAGTGATCTGCTGGGGAGAAATCAAACACACTGTGTGACTCTGTGTAAACTTGTGGATTTCTCTGGGTTCGACCACTGACGGAAACATTTGGGATATTATAAGTACAAAACTCAACAAGATGTATAATACATTTTATTGCAGACTTGCTACATATATTATATCTTTAAAGCCTCTGTTATGTCACTTTGTGTTAATTCGGCATATTGAGGAAGACTCAGAGGACGGTTCTCCACCATTTATTCCACTCTCTGCAGGATTACAGCGTGTCTCTTAATTCCAGTATATATTCTCCAGGTTGTTCACAGCTCATCTGGACCTGATGCTGTGATGTGACCCAGAGCTGTGAACAGTAAGTTTACCATAATCCCCTTTCAGCTGAGGTGAGAAAAAATCTCAACAAACAAAAGCTACATCACGGTGAAAAGTTCACCTGTGTGTCCATCTATCCACTCCAACATTTCCCAGCAGGGGGTTTGAGACAAGCCTCTTACCTGTCCATGGCGGTGCTCTGCGGGCAGGCTGTCGGTGGGAGCATATACCACCTGGCTGGTAACTCATTCCAGGCATCCCGCAGGGGTGGAGAACTGATGTTTATGGCAGCTGGGCTCCGAAAGAGCATTCATTCGTCATCAGAAGAATGTTGGCCGACGCCAGGGCGCGGGCCTCGCCTTGGTGATTCATCTTCGGCTGAGAGCTTCGAGTGGGAGACTTCCACAGGGCTCAACTTGGCTGGAGAGCCCTCAGAGCTCTAGCACCACGGGCGCTGAAAAGACTGGTTGCCTGGCTGGCTGGCTGCCCCCTGGCAGGCTGAAGTGCTAAGTGTTATTACACAGGTGTAACGGCAGCTTTATGCTCAGAGACTGTTCCCCAGCACTCCCTGGAGATCAGAGTAGTGAATACGGAAGCAGTTTGCAATGATTTCCACTCAGAGGCTTTGATAAATGCTTGTGGCTCCAACTGTTTTGGGTATTTCTTCAAACATTATTATTATTATTCAATTGACGTGCTCCCATGCAAATCAGATGCAGCGTCGACAGGATGGAACAGAGTTGATCTGATGGATTGATGAATTTAAGACAATAGGATACAGCTGTAGTTCTACATCCATCACTGAGCAGGATTACCGGCGGTAGTGTAGATAGGTCTACTAATCATATGATGACCGCGGTGTGCACTGACAGACTGGTCACCTTCCAGGTGAACTTTGATACAACCCACTTTGCTCCATTCATACAGAAATCTATGTATGTAATGCAGACCCCTTGTGCCAGTTGTAATTTCCATATTCGCTATCTTTTCGCCCATTAGTGGTTTGAAAGGTATTTTCCCCTGAACTGCACTGAGATGTGAATTGTTCTCGAAGTTTTCTCATTAGAACATTTTGTATTTTGCTGTTTCCATTTCATGTGCGGGGCTATTTTGTAACATAAATTCCGTCTTTACTCATCGGTCTCATCCTTTTTTAATGTTCACTGGAGAGAGGTACACACTGCAACAGATGGGGCAAGTAAACAGTGCATTTTGACAAAGCCAGTACAGCAGCGAGATGCATTATTTTGGGAGTTATCAAAATTTGATCAGTGGTATCGGAGATATGAATCAGCAAATACTGGAGCCGATTACAGAATGAACAAGTTTTGTTCAACAAGTTTTGGCTGAGAGTAGTGGAGAAGCTTACATATAAGTAGTATTGTTAATAGACTGACTTAATTCAGCAGCAGATTCAAGGTAGGTAGGTAGGGCAATGGTACTTTGAGCTAAATGCTAATATCAGATTGCTAACAGGATCACAATGACAAGGCTAATGTTTGGCACGTTTTACAATGTTCACCATCTTACATCACTCTTACACCAACTTTGGCGCGTGTATGTAGGTTTTTGAAGGTAAGGTAAAACTAGCAAAAAGAAGCCATTGACTCCCTTACCATTACGAGTTTGCTGTTTTTTTATCATGTGTTACGTTCGTCATCACGAACCAGTGAACAGTAGAAAGCAGCAGATCATATGCCTTATCAGACTACATGCAAAATACATAAAACACTTGTTTGAAAAAGTCCTAATCAAAAACATTCTGATCTGGACACACTCTGTTTTCCGGGTCTGATAACGGAAGTTGCTACTGATACAACTTGATACTGATCAGGCATCTGGCAAGGTTCACTTAGTGACACGGAAGCCGACTGAATGATGTTCGAGTGCTGCTTGAACAGAGATTGATGGAAAAGTATTCACTAGCCAGCATCTTAAACTTCAACGCATCATAGCAGCCTGCCTGACAAGGGGCCAATCCATCACAGCCAAGAGTCATTGGATGTGGGAGTGAAAGCTGAAGACAAAAGCTCGATGTTTGTGGTTATTAATGTTTTTTTTCCCTCCATGTACAAGGGATATTAGCCAGCATGCCTAAAATGGGCTACTTAGCAAAAAACCCCAAAACAAGCGCAGTTGATGATTATGGGAATGCCATCAACTTTGTAAGCATTTCCTCATCCAAAATGTAATATAAATTCAATTTTGACCCAGGCATGAGATGAAATTGACTACAATTCATCCTGACAGGAACATGAACATCTGCACCAGATGTCATAGCTATCCATCCAGTAGTGGTTGAGACATTTTGCTCTGGACCAAAGCAGAGTGTGTGGCTAAAAAAAAGTCAATTCTCTGTCACTGGCCAGAAGTCAGTGAGGTTATTCCTCCTGCTATTTATCTCTTTCAACATCGCAATAAGTCGCAGCTTTCTGTTTAATAACCTCAGCACACCTCGCAGGATTTAGGTCTTGACCCATGTTGCTCCACATCAAACGACCTCCACAAACCTTTGAGCCACCTGGCAGCAGCAGCTTTATATCCAGCCCTGTTGACACACATGGTGCTTCGGACCACCCCTCCGTCATCTCTAATAGCACCAGCAGCAGGTTGCATGTCTGGAACAACAACTGAGAACTGGAGACGTTCCCAGACTCGATAGTCGGTGGCCTTTGCCATTGTCAGCATTAATAATCACATCCGGCCAAAAAACACAGACGAACAGTTCAAATTATTGCTCAGTGGCATCAAAATACATTAGCTAACCCCGCACTGTAAACACCGCAGCAATGTGTACGGTGGAACCAAGCCTCTCTCCTGAGGTGATACAGACTCCATTAGCTCTTCGAAGTTGTACTTGGCATTTAGAGATCCCTAAATTTCTCTCTAAGGCACATATTTATTTTAATCAGCCTCCGCTGTCATGAGAGAAATTGTTTATTCGCTTGTGACGCCTGCATGCATAATACTGTCACCCTGGCACCAGTGCCACCTCGCAATAAAACAGGCACTGAGGCACCGGGCACAGTGGGTTTAGTTGGAAGACATTCTGCTAGTAAAGCACATTTGTCTCAGGGAACAGGTATTTGGGGGGTTGTCACACAGTGGAGAGGTGAAGACTAGTCTGTCCGAGCTCATTTAACCCATTAGGTTTTCTTTACCATAAATCTGTTGTCAGCACCGAGTGTGACAGTCCCCCTTACAGAACCGGACCAGAGTGGATGGGATCCACAGTGCTTTAACAGCACAACCTCCCTCCTGTTAGACGCCGTCGCCTCGGCACACTGCAACAAGACACCGTGCTATTTCAGTTCAGGCTTTGAACTCACGCTGACGCTCACTGTACCTCATTATAATGAGTGTATGAAATTTTAGGTCACGGCAGATGAAGTGATACATATAAAAAGGGGGGGGGGGAAATATAATTACTCAGAGTGTTAAGAAATTAAATGTGGCCTGAGGGCCTGTTGCAGCACAGAAGAAGAAAACATACACGTCTACTTTCCTTCCTTCAGCTGTGAGCACAGTAAAGTGTGGGCACATATGCGGTGTCAGTAAACTATTATATAGACTAGCAGGACACATACGAGACAAAAGAGGAGTGTGCATGAGTGTTCCTTTGTCCCTTATTGCCAATTGAATAGTGTGCTGCAGTGACACCACAAGGCTTTAGATATAGTGCCTGCATCCATCTGCTCCATCCAACTTGGTACCATCCCCTGTGATGCTGAGGACTGAGAGTGTGCAGCTGACAGCTGGCAAAACCTGCAGTAGTCAACTATTTCCCTCTTCAAATCTGCCTTAAGTAATGCTGGGATTAATATGAGGGGCCTTCGTGATTGTGATTTGATCAGCTTCTTGATTTCGTTGAAATTTAAAGGTGCAATACGCAGGAGTTGGCCACCTTCACACTCCAAGCAAACAGGGGGCAGTGTATCACCAGGGTAACCTCTTCTGCTGCTAACTGTGGCTGCAGGTAGCTGGTTAGCTCAATTAGCTCCTTCAGCTGTGCAGTTAGAGGTATCATTAGCTAGATCGCCACAGGTTGGAAGATGTGGCACCGACAGAGTTTTTCTGTTGTGTAGCCCGCTAGCAAAGGAGCTTTGGACTCCTGGGAGGTGGATGAGGTTGGATGAGGGAGTGGCACCAGAAAGGGCATTAACCAGAGCCATGGAGACTTTGTATGCTGTTGAATGGAGAGAGACCAATAATCTTTTGATCCGGTCGGACTTGTGACATGCACTCCACATACACATAATGATTGAGAAAGTCGCAGTTTGTCATAAAACCGATTAAATATAAGGCTGCGATAATGTGTAATAATAAAGTCTACACAGCCAACAGTCGCGTTAGGGACACCAAAACCCGATAGCTTAAACCTTGTAGAGCTGCTCCTGTATATTAGCTTGCTGGCAGAACTGACAAAACAACCTTTAAAATAACCGCTGTTGCGACAAGTTGGCGGCCATGTTGGTGCTGGTGACGATGTGGACGATGTAGTTCACAAAACTAGACGATATTCTACTTAAACTACAACAAACTGTGAGTTTCTTGACTTGGCAAATTATATTTTAAAGTGAAACTCTCGCCAACAAGCAACCTAGGCTTTTTTTGTGAATGTATATGAGTCAAACCTTTGTGTAAAAGACGAAAGAGGCACTATTAAGATTTACCGTAGGTTCGTTTTCGGGCAAGCTTGAGGAGCGGTCCACCATTACGCTCCTTCCTGTTAGGTCGCACAGTAGTATTTCAAAAACCTTCTTTTTAGTAAACTCTGTGTACACAAACAATGTTCTCAATGCTCTTGTTCATGAGTAGAGACTCTGGCGATACTACGAGCAAAGTTTCATGTTGTGTCGAGCCTTCTTAGTGTTTTAAAAATGGCGATTTTGATGCTAGCATAAGAGTGCCCCTGCACTCCATTGAAAATTAGCTTGCCCGAAAATGAAACTAAGGTAAATCTTAAAAGTGCCTCTTTCGTCGTAATTATGCTTTTACACAAAGGTTTGACTCATACACATTCACAAATAAGCTTAGGTTGCTTTTTGGCGAGAGTCTCACTTTAAGTCAGCAAACATCATTGAAAAACATCATATGCGTAGTGAATATATTTCTTCACTCTATTGCCTCCTGAGATACAAAGTGGAATTAGGAGACCGCAAAGGCTGGGGCTAAGTGGCTAATTAGCATGCTAACCGTAGCAGATATTTCTGCAACAGGATACAAATGCCAGGTCAAAATTAGCATTTTTCAGATACTATAATAATTTTTGTTAATCTTAGAATGCTTGGAACTTAAATTCTTACACATGCACCTATAAATATAAAAGCAATTAAAAAAAAAACAGAAACCAGAGGTTTTTAATAAAAGAAAACCTGTTTTAGTAAAATGTAAAGTAAATATAAAAGAATAAATAATACACAATAATGAGAAAATGGAGTCATGATGTGGTCCTGCACAGGCCTGTAAATCATATCGTTAATTTGTTGAATCGGATTCATTCACATGGCTGGTGGAGTCGCCACAGATCCCCCCTGACCTCGTGCGCATTTAATTTTCTCGCAGCTCTTCCCCCGACCCCGCCGATTACCCACGTGGGTCTGGTTAATCTGACAGACGGCACATGTTTGCTGATTTCTATCTATCATGGGAAAATAACCGCTCGACTCGAGCCAGAGGAGGAGGAGGAGGAGGAGGAGGAAGAGATCCCCTGTCTGTCATCATCCAGAGGAGCCAAAGGACAGCAGAGAGAGAGAGTGGAGAGGGAAGTTTTAACGTGGATACCGTGGAGGAAGTTAAACATCATTTTTTTCATCCCCCCCACCCTCCACGCCTCGATCAGGGGAAGTCATTTTCAGCGGACACCGGACGATGTGATGACTCCGGCGCTTTCTCTCTGGATGACCACGAGCCGCAACTCTGCTGACACGATGCTCAACTTCCCCCGCTGCTCGCTGCTCCCAGTGGTGGCAGTGGCTGTGCTCACGGCGGTTCAAGGTGAGATGTGTGAGATAAGAAAAAAAAAAAAGAAGATCCTTTCTTTTTTCTGATTTTTACTCGTGTGTGTGTGTGTGTGTGTGTGTGTGTGTTTTAGCAGACCCCCCCCTCCAAAAAAAACCGCCTTCACACGTATGTATGAAATTAGCTGTGCTGGAAGTAGTTGAAAGGCTCCAGCTGTGCTTACAAGTGGGGACATTAATGAAGATGAGATGCTCTTCAACATGCTTTGATGATCCAAACACACACAAGCAGCATATAAAGGATTTGTTTACAGTCTCTCCCAACCCTCCACCTCCCCCCTCCTCAAGTCTGTCTGGCATATATACACATGCTGCTGCTGCTGCCTTTAGTATATTATTAGCACAAACTATTAGTGAAAGGACTTGTGTACATTAGGATGAGGTGTGTTAGAATTGAGCCTTGAAAGCCACACAAACCGATTTGGGATTGTAAAGGCAATTGTGTTGCTGTGCTGGGCTGCGCCAGGATGTAGGAGTTGTGTTTTCCTGTTTTTGGAGCTTTACAGTGACTCCCCCATGCGCCCTGTCCATTTCACCACCCCCCCCCGTCTAAATGAAATCTGCAGTGTTGCTTCGGGAAAGCCTCATCTGTGGGATTAAAGAGGCCCGAAGCTGAGGCTGCACAGCTGTCTCTCTGGTTGTTTAAAGATAACCTGCATTGGGAGTGATGAAGTCAGAGTAAGCTGTCTGTTTCTGTGATACAGATATCATGCCAAGGACTACTTTCTGAGATTGCCGGGGTTTATATCGGCCACATGAAATCTGCTTGATCATATATATATATGTGGCGGCTGCTGAATTTCTCCTCCCAGTGCAGGACTCTTAGCTGTGCAGCTGTGTTATTAATGCGTGTCTAAGTGATAGAGTTCTGCCCTCATATCTTCTCTGCTCTGGAAACCATGAATATGCATGGCAGCCCTATCTTCCAGTCCAGTCACAGATGTGCTGCCTGTTGTGTTCAGAGATTGACACATTTATTTATGATAGTAGTTAAGATATTTCGAGTCAGTTGTTCGTCTTCTAACGTCACACGAAATCCAGCCGGGACACATTCATTTCTAATCAATAAGTAATATGTGTTCATGGTGGACTCATTTCGAGCCTCAAATCAGAGCCTTCAAACAAAAATACTTACCACACTATTTTTTATCAAAGATTTTTGGCCTTATTTTTTATGTTTGCCCCACAGACCAGTGATTACCCCTTGAGGCATGTCGCCTATAATCATAGATAATGGACCATTTCGTCCCCATCACTTTTTGGAAAAGCATCATTAGTAAAAAACATGTTAAAATAGAGCTTGCGCTGAGAAATTTCAGACTACAAATGGGATTACATGAATTTCAATGCGCCATTTTGCTGGCGTAACAATCTTCCCTGACCTCACATGATCCCCTCTTCCCATTGCCAAAATCGCATATCTTGAAGACTATTTATAAATGTTTTTTTTTCTTCCATCTGAGCTCTTAAGACCCTGCGACTTTTCCACACGAAGTGACGCTCTTGCCTATCATGGTGCCTGTAATAACGGTTAGACACGCTGCGGGCTGACCAGACTGAGGATTATTTTCCTCTCTCTGTTTTTCATCATTCCGTTGATTGCTTCGACCTGCGGTGCCCACCTGACGTCTGATAAGGTTCACTCAGTGTGAGGATATATTTTAACAAGATGGATTTGCAACCTTGACACAGTATGGACCGGCTCTTAGCATGGGCTCTTTATACTGGAACTGGGGCCCGACCGATATATCGGTTTGCCTACTGCAGATATATCTGTTGCCGTATATGTTTTTGGCAGAAAATGATGCTTGGGGTGATATTTGATTAATACAATTATAGTGAAGTTTACTGTATCAGTGCACTGATGTCATTTTAGACAATAGGGTTTATTGTTAAACCATAAAATATCCTGCCTCCATAACATATTTTAAATGTTTCATAACCACATTTGAGTAATCACTAAAACAATATGTGTGTATGTCAGATATATTGATGTCGGCACTCTTTACCCTGGTCGGGCTCTATTTATAACGCTAACAACATGTACCACAATACTAAATACATTGATGTGCTAGATGGTGCAGAGTAAACCACCGCAGCAAACAAAAAAAATCAATAATTGTTCCGGTGCACGCAGTGATATAGTTGGCACTATTTTTTAAACTAACTCTGAGGTTCGCCAGATTTGCTCGGTGCTCGATTGCTATCTGGCGTTTCTCTGCTGATTGGCGTAAAATCCAGTGAAGGTCACAAAAAGTCAACTACAATAGCATTTAGCAACCGCAATTAAACTGCACAAAAATATAGTAACAGACATTTGCATTAGATATTTAGATACAATACGTTTATACGTACAGTACAGAACCTGGCTGATCCTCCTTCATAATACATGGGTGGGCACAGGTTGCATGCTGTTCCGTAGGATATCTTTAATGTATGAGTGTGCATTAAAACAGTAAGGAGAAGTAGTATATATTAGAGGAGGGTAAAACATTGGACTAGAATTACAATCTAGAAGGTAATAATGCAACTGGAAACCGACATTATTCAGACGTCTCTCAGGCTCGCTGCAGTAGAACAGTGGCGATAATGTAACCTAGAGAGCAGAAACATCTGCCGAAGAATAATTCTCCAGTTTAAACCCAAAGCCAACACTCATAAAAAGTTTTTACTTAAGTTTGGACTGTTTATCGCACTGAATAAAACTGAATAAAAAACAGAATTAAAACTTGTATTAACAATTAATTCCTGTTTATAGCTAAAGCCATTCATTGCCTTAACATCTATTCATAGATAAACCGCAGCAATAACAAAACCTCCTCGGTGGAGATGGTAAGTACAGTCTAAAATGTCAGTTTACTTAAACAAATTAAATCCAGTGTTTGTTCTATTTACCCCAGGTGGACAGATTAACAGCAACAGATAGGGAATTAAACATCAGTGTCCAGTTGGATAACCTTAATATTATCTTCAATTTTCCTATGGGTTTACCTTAGTTCTACAGATATAATGAAAAAATGATGTGTGCCTGCTGGTATCAGCTGTAATTTGGCCTTTTATATGAAAAACCTCATGGCATCAGTCGGATCTGTTGAATCCATAAGACATTCTTCCTCGTGCTTTTCTGGATACTACATTTTTAATATCAACCCTGACATCTGTATTTTTTTCCCAAATATTTTCCCGTTGCCCTCAGAAAGAAAATTGATTTGCATTTAGATGTATTCATGAAATACAGTTTGAAAATCAGAAAAGAATGATATATCACTTCCAGGACCTTTGGGGGGAGAAATGGAGGTTCTGCCTGGCCTCGTGTTTGCCTTTTTTTGATAAGTTATTTTTGCGGTAGGTAAAGTCAAATTCGCACATTAATTTTGGAGCACTTCAATGCGGAGGATGGCAAATTACCAAGTGTCTTTGGCAGGAGAAGGTGGGAGCTGTCACATGCAGCATCCCGTTGGGACAGTCATCTCAGGGAAGTTCCAAGAGATGCTCACACTCATGACACATTTGCCATTCCCTTTGTTGCATTGCATAAAAGTATTAAATGGAGATTTTAATTTCTGCCGAAGGACCCCGTGAGAGGTATTCTCTCTTTTAGTGGTGGAATTGATTCCTTTATAAAATAGAACCATTTAGCTGGAGCTTCCCTTTGACTCAACTTTTAACCAGCAACCAGTGGATTTATTTAACTCTTACCATCTAGCTTCATGAGCCATAAAAATGAGACTTTGTGGTCTTTTCACATCAGTTCAACAACTTTCAATGACGCCAACGGACTTGTAGTTTAATCTGCACTTCATAATATCTAGACGTGAATAACTTTGGAACACTGTTACGTCAGGTTTCAGAGTTGTGCTGAGGGTCATGACTCTAAAGCTTTTCAGAGGCAAGGACACAAAAAATGTGCTGAGCATAATAATGTGGAAAAAGTCACTTAATTTCATTCTTTTGTCATGCAGGAGTTATGAATGGTCCTAAAAATGAATGATCTTAATGGTGAAGTAATTACTTCGAAAGCAACCCCCCCCACATAAATGTGATGACAAGTGTGCAGACTAATCCGTCACTGAGCAACGTTCTACCTCGAAACCTTGGACTTCTCCAACCTATTTACAATACATGCTGTTTATATCACTCCTTTCCTTTGCACTCCTCTTTTTCAGTCCAGTAACTGGTAGGGCTGATCTGAATGGTTTGGCGCTTCTACTGTTGCCATGGTAATCCACCTCCAAGTCCATATTTTATTTTTTCCTTGAAGAGGAAGGGCAGGTTGCATTGGTTACCCTGAAAAAGAGGCAAAGACTGATTAAGGGCAAGCAATGGAGCACATGCGTGGTATTTAAATTTGTCTCAAAAACCAGTGCACTAGAAACCCGGCACGTGCGTGTGATATACGTGCACAGAGCAGCATCTGCAAACTTAAAAAAACATCCTCAAGGGAGCACTTGTGTTCCAAGTGCATAAAAGTGGTCTTGCAAGCACAGGGCTGTGACAGGCGCAAGCTTAACCCTCCCTTCATGGGCAAAACCCCTCAACACTCCTTCAGCCTCGTCAAGTTGACTTTTGAGACTTTGGAGGCGGGGGTGAAACAGACAGTGGCTGATATCTCCCCTTCCGTCCTTGTCTCCCAGACTCATAATTACACTAATGGCGGATTCTATAAGATGGCTACATACTGAATCATTTCAGGAAAGCACAGCTTGATAAGGCCTAGAATATCTGCCGGAAGATCTTCCATCTGCCATATATGCTGTATCAAGAAGCCTTTACCTTGTGTCCCATCAGCGATCCTTGACCCCAGGCCTCGACCTTTCATTCTGTCTCGAGCTGTGATCCCTTTGACAACCTTCCCGACATTCATATCAAGTGTTCTCAGTCAAAGTAAAAGAGTGATTTTGTGGCTGCTGTGGAAACACACTTGCACTGAAATGTTGAGTTTAAGCTGCTTTCAAGTGGTTCTTGGACTAATTACTCTTTGTAAATTCTCCCCTCCCAGTTGCTGAAGGTCAGATGTTTGCCGAAGACATTGGGACGTCTGCAACCCCATCTCCAGTTTACCCCACTGTCAACTTTCAGGTCCTCAATGTGAATCACGTGTTTCTGAGGCAGGATAGTTCGCAGCCAATGGGGAACTACAGCCTGAAGGCTCTGACTAAGACTTTTCTCATCACTGATCCCAGCCCTGGACTTCTCCAGCCAGTTGTCAACGCCTCGTACGGCCCCCTGACTGTAGATGCCCCGATTCAACCAGACCAGCTCCTCAGCGGGCCCAGGATCCTGCCCGTTCTTTTGGTTCGCCAGGTTCGTTCCTCGTCTCCTGTTGTCAAGATTCTCTTCCACATGCCCACAGAAAGTGGCATCACTGTTGGGCAAGAAAGCGCAGAGTCTGGTGAAGTCAATGGGAGGAAAAGTGCTGGTGCAAAGGCAAAGGATGGAGCTCAATGTGTGACGGCCTACGCCTTCTGGGAGACGAGGGAAGTTCGCGGGGCATGCTTGGTGTCGCCAGGTGGATTCTGTGTGGCACAGCTGAAGCCAGAACCTGCCTGGTTCAGCTCAGGTAGCCGATCTGGCAGCTCTAGCCGGGAAGCGGGAAGAACCGAAGGAGTTAAAGGGATTCAGGGGAACCTCGTGGAGGTCTACTTTCAGAGTCGCAGGGATCAGACAGGCCAGTGCACCCCACAGGATAGCCTGCAGCGCGTGGGAGTGGGAAGAGGAAGAGACTCTGGGGGATCAGGGACACCGATGAGGCGGGTAGGAAGTGTCAACCTGCTCAGAACTCCACCAGGGAATCCCACCTTTTTCCGCCTGAGGCTTGGAGGCGCCGTGGTGATTCAGACTTCCTCCAAGCCCCTGAAGACCACAGACGTTGCAACTTTCTATGTCTTCCTGGCTAGCACGTCGACCCTGGAAACTTTCACTCTCAGGTGAGAAATCTTTATGCCTCTCCCTTAACAAGCTGCTCTAAAAAAAATGACATTTTGGGAAATATGCTTACAGGCTGTCTTGGCAAGTTAGATAAGCAGG
The DNA here is from genome assembly GCA_903131615.1 of Diplodus sargus. Classification (NCBI taxonomy): domain Eukaryota; kingdom Metazoa; phylum Chordata; class Actinopteri; order Spariformes; family Sparidae; genus Diplodus; species Diplodus sargus. The sequence goes on along the minus strand of CAEMYA010000179.1, from coordinate 4,773,417 downwards.
GAGTTACGGCATGTGCCAGACTAGTTCTTTGCCTTGAGCAGCGTCGCCAAGACCCAAGGCCGAGACATTCTTTTGCATATAACTCCTGTAAAACTCCTCATTACATTTTGTTGTAAGGATTAAACAAGATACAGTGTGTTATTTGGTGACCTTTAAAGGTACTTCTAGGTGGATTTGTTGCCTTCGTGCAGAGCCAGGCTAGCTGTTTTCTCCTATTTCCAGCATTTCCTAAACAGACAAGAGAGACTTATCTTTTAGTCTTTTGCCATCAGCATGACATGTTACCAAACCACACTAGCATCATATGTATTATATGTTTTGGGCAAGACATAGATAAAGTAAGGCATGTTGTAAAGCCACAAAGTTCAACACTTGATAATAAGGTTACCCTCTATGGCGGTTAATGTTAGGGTGTATGAGACATCGCGCTCACGTTTGTAAGCTCAGCATTTAGCCTAGCTACCGCTAACAGCTTGCCAACTTACATGAACATAAGCCAAGCTATGAGTCCTCTGCCGCAAACTTCAGGTCAAGATGTCTTTCATTTCTCAGTATGCTAACATCAAAACATTTTTCAAGTCATTTGAATGTGGCCTAAATGTTTGTTCTTACAGATGTGTGGCAGTAAAAGACCTGCCCTTGGTGTTGTCCTAGTCAGTTTCACTGCAGTAAAAGTCTCAGCTCTCAAGTCTCCGGCCCAGCTCTGCTACCATATTTAATGTTTTGCAAAAATGTTTCAACATCTTGTATTGTTCTCTAGAGTTGTTGTCTGCAAGAGACACATAAATTAATTCTGCTGTTTGTTTTGTGTGCCTAGCAGAGATGTTATTGCCAAGTTTTGATTGGCTCTGATTCCGTTTGGATCTGAATATTTTCCGGTTTCTTTGCTCCTCTATGACAGGAAGCTAAATCTCTCGTGGTTTTGGACAAAATAAGACATTTGAGGATGTCATCCTGAGCTTTGGGAAACACGGATCAGTGTTTCCCACCATTTTCTGGCATTTTATACACCAAACTTAATTGATTCAATGAAAGTTTGATGGCTACTCAGCTTATCTAATTCACAGATGTCAGTGCTGCACTGTTTATCTGCCATTTTGATAGCAGATAAACCGATACAACACTGAACCAGGATAATCACATACTATGCTGACGTCTCTCTTTGGCCTTGCATAGTTAAATAAAGTAAGGGGCTGTTTAGCTTAAAATGCCATCCCTAGAAAACATCATAGTTATTCAACTATGTTGCTGAGTTTGCAAGGTTTAGGAGGAGTCACATAAAATTTAATTGTCACTGAAACATGTGAAGCAGAAAAAGAGACTGAGCCTAAACTGAATCATTGTGATGTACAGTACATCTGAGCATCTTCATGAGGGATAAGCTCCATGCATTTAAATGGTCACTTAAGGCACTTGAATACTGATGAGGCTCGGCATCAAGGCCATTTGGTAAAATGCTCGAGTGCCAACATGACTTGTGTTGTCTGCCAGTTTCCACTGGCTTCATAAATTACTGACATGTTATATCCTGTCTACTCCAACTTTTTCAGTGAGCTGGGGGAGCCACGGAGAGCACTCTTCCATAAACCGGGAAATAATTGGCAAATGATTCACCGGTTCTCATATCTCAACATCCCACTAACATTTCAACAGGCTTCTCTGGGTATTTGACTTCATAAATAATGCATCTATTTAATGGTGCAGAAAAACAAATAACTAAAATCTCCCTTACTCCTTCGGGTAAAAGTGAACTTAATATGAAAAGCAGCCCTGTCGCATAGAAACACACAGTTCAATCTGCTTCGAAGTTTCAGCTTGCTGCCGTTTGATGCACATCACTGAGAGGAGTAAAGATTGTTTTCATCAGAACGCCACGCATCAGTTAAGTGTAACGCCATCGCGGGAGGTTTTGCGTTTCCAGTCTTTACTCAGCTTAATGGTTCTTGTTTGAAACGCAAGACAAAGTTCTCTCTAATCCCATGATTTAGTGATATCATGCTGCAAACAACATACCGACGCCGCAGTAATCTGCAGCGGGACGCTGGCAAATGGAGAGAAATGTTAAGATATGTGTATTAATCCGCAGGGCACGTACAGCAGTTAAACCTGTGGCTCTGTGGCAGTCAATCCAAGTGCTCCTCTCAAAATGTCAGACTTCCACCAACATCCCCGCACACACACAAACAAACAGACCCAGTGACCCGAATGTGGACCTGCCAGTGTTGCTGAAATTGCGTGAATACGATTTGGTAGAGAGAGACGCTGACCCTTTAACATCCGCTGTTGTTTTGGCTATTTGGGAGGATTAACAGCCTCTCCACCTGAAATTCCCCAAACTCTGACTCCCTGACCGCACTGGAGAAGTTCCTCAGGTCAGGTCAGTCATTTTCGGTCCGTGTATTTCTGACCTACTGCCACGGTGAGAATGAGATTGGACAAGACGGAGGGACTGAATCCAGCAGTTAAGTCCAAGTGAAGGCTAGCTCTGAGGAGCTTGGCAAAGTGATTGATTCCTCCTGGGAGAAATCCCTGCTCTACTTCACTCTTTGGCCCAAGATTGAGTCCACTCCAGCAGAGTTAGGCCAGATAATCTGTGGCCCTGATTGAAAATGAATCAAGAGGTTAACCCTTTGGGGTAGAGATGATCTGAAGCTGACTGCCAGGATTAAGCATGTACATTTGTGTGTGTGTGTAAGTGTGTGTGTGTGTGTGTGTGTGTGCGCGTGTGTGGTTTGCAAGGGCATCATACCCACCTGTTATGCACACTGGCTGCTCGTAAACACATCCGTGTTAAAAATGTATTTTCAAAATTGTAAAATAAAGGGGCGCCATGTCGTTTTGAGGAGGAAATTCAAACTAAAAGTTCGCACATCTACAGTATTAATGAGGTAATGATACAATATAAGTAATATACCCCCAGAACACTGTTTGAAGCTAGAAAGGTGGCAGGGTCCGCCACGTATATAAACAGAGTAAAACAGTATGAAATTGCATTGTCCTTTAGGGTCAGTTTGTTTATTCAGTTTGATTTGGCATAAAAAAAAAGGTCAATGAGGATCCTTCTCATGCATCATCTTCCAAGAACATTTCATCAGATTGAATGTGAAGCGTTTTGTCGACTCACATTTAGCTAAAAGAAACAAACGTAGTGTTGAATTCTGCAATTTCGATTCAGTCTGAGAGACACACAAAATGCCACATCCACAGACAACACGTTCCACTCCTTTTCCTTCTGCACGAGCGGCTGATCAAATGAAGAGCCGAACAGCCGAGTTGGAAGCTCTCTCCAGCGTGACATTTTTAAACAAAGAGATTGACTGACTTTGGTAAAACAGCGGCGGAGAGTTGTTCACTTCGCAGGTCGATATCCATTCTGTCCCCCACCTGTGGTCATGAACTGTGGGTAGTGACTGACAGAGACAAAGAGCGAGGCTAGAAGTGGCCGAAATGAGGTTTCTCTGCAGGGAGGCTTGTGTCTGCGTGCGTGTTAGAAAGTCAGTGATCCAGGAAGATCCTGGCATCGAGTTACCGCTCCTCCACACTCAACGGGAGGCGGCTGAAGTGGTCGGTACCCCGGGGAGGGGTGCTCGTCAGGTGCTGTTGTCACCACGGTGCTCAGCTGGACAAGCAGCTAGACAATGGGATAATAAATGTGCTTTGGCCAAAATTGTGACTCTGAATATATTTAAATACTCATTTTCGGCAGAATCAATACACCTGCGCCAGCTGCGCTTCATCACTCTTTCCGTCAGAAAGTGTAAAATTCAGGTACTGTGACAAGACGAGTAAGACATAATCATTCATAACCATAAAAGGAGTCACAAAAAATGAAGATGTAAGTCTTTCCAAACGGGGGTCTTTATTTTCTCGATCTACTTTGACCTGTGTAGTGAAATCAATATTTATATTAGTTGTATTTGAAATATTAATTCAAATTTAAAATGGAATTCTGATGTTAAAATTGGGCCTTTGGCTGCAAGGTTTTCATCTCAAATTTGATCTCTGCCCAGCTGTGTTTTTTAATCCGGCATTTGTTGAACTATCAGCTTGTCAGTTTACTTCAATTGTGTTTGCGCACTGTATTTTGTCTGCCCAACAACTCTGACCTTGACCCAGTCTCAACGCTTATTGATTAGTCCGGTTGCCTTTTGATTACAAATCAGTTTTTGTCAAGTGTGTACTTGGATCTCTCTCTTTGTGCGTGTGTGTGCGCGCTTAAGACGAGTGGCATGCAAACTGACCGTCTCTCTGGCGTGAATGGATTTTATGTGTGCGTGTGTCTTTCCATCTGTCGGTCTCGATGCTCTTCAGCTATCTGAAGACGGCCTCGTTGCTGAGATGACAAACAGAATCTTGTTAAAGCGGAGACAGACTGTTTGCTGTAAAACAGCAGCCTCTCTTAACCATTACTGGGAAGCAAATGTGTGTAAAAAAAAATTAATAAAAAAAAGCATTTCAACACTGATTTCCAAGTAAATTAATCAAATTTATGGAGAGTACTCTGAGTCTCTTTCTGAGGGGCTGCTAGAAAGCAAGCGGCACTTTGTTTAATTTTTTTAATTTGTGTCTGAACACACTGATGCAGGAACAAAACTTGTGGTCGACATCATGAAAGTGTAGATCTGTGTGGTATCAACAGATGAGACGTTTGATAGCAGGTCAACAGGTATATGAATGCATTTACTTTTGCTTTTGGCCACACTGAGCATCCTTTTTCATGGCCACAGTCAACCTGATGCCAGGTGGAGCTCGTGCCTCGACTCAGGATTGTTTCGGCGACTTCAATCCATCCACATTTTGTCGGGAGAGCTAATAAAACACCTTATTGAGGTCGGGGTGGGTGGGCGGGGGGGGGGGGGAAGGTTTCAAATTATTCCTAGCCTGAAAATCCTGCTGATAAAACTGCAGGAGCGAAGTGATGCTCTTGAGTGAGCATGGGCTGGGCTCCCTCTGGAGCGTTTCCAGCACCTCGTTGAATCCCTGCCACGAGGAAATTGGCCTGTTTTGGAAACACATGAAGCTCCCGCCCCGTAGCTGGGTGTCTGTGCGAGTGCAGATTACTCAGTCCTTGCATTTTTTAAAAACGTGGATCAGAAGCTCTACGGGTCCCTTATATCTGTCTTCAGCCTGTGGCTCAAATGTCTGCTCTGTTACCCTGTCCCAATGATATTTGACACAATAATTTAGCAGAGGGACATCTGCTTGCAAATAACAAAGGCGTAGCGATGGCAGGACCTCGAGGACTGCCCATTCACATTATTTATAATAAGCGTTTTATCTCTCCCAGTGGAGTGATGCGTGTGTCTGACATCTGATTAACCGATTCCCACTTCTCCCCGGGGCTAATGGGAATAAACGCTCCTGCTAATTCTCAGGCTGCCGACAGCCTGCTGCACGTCAGCCTGTCGCTGAGTCACCTCATTAGGCCTGAATGAAACAAACCGAACAAACACACGCAAGAGCGTGCACAAAGTAAACAGTTTACATCTAAGCTGAATTAGTTAATAAGACATATCGCAAACAGTAAATGTAGGATTGAGGGTAAAATTCATGCTTGGCTCTAACCGGACTATGTGTGTTTATCTTTTTTTACCGCAGGGCATCAGTGAAAACAGGCCTGTCATTCAGTGCCGTGCGACCCAGTGACTCAGCGCTGTGGGACATCGTCGCGGAGCCCGGCAGAGGAGCGACCGTCTCCGTCGTCTGTCAGAGGAAGGTCGCAGTCACTGCAAAGAGGTCAGTCCGCTGCACTCGCAGTATATGTGCACACGGTGAGAAGTTCGCGTCTTTTCACCAGAACCTTTCAAATGTTCTTTCTCTACACTTAAACAACCTCGATATTCTATCACTCCTTTTTCCTCTCTTATTGACTTCTCAGATTTCAGAAGTACCTGCTGCTTACCGTAGGAAAAGCTATAAGTTAACGTGATGTAATGCATTCAGTCTTTTAACATTCCTTGAACAGCAGAAAAAGGGTGGACTAGATGTGTTTTAAAATGTAAGAAAAACCAACAACCTTAAAATGGCCCCCATGCAGCTTGTGTTACCCTTTTGGTAGGTGCTAAGCTAACAACATTAGCGCACCTGAAGTGGGTGCATGTGTTTTTTATGTATGCGTCCTCCTCATGTAAAGGGTGTACATTAAGTCTTGTCAAATCAGTCTGGTGACTTGTTTATGCTGGACGAGCAGTATGAGCCATCTTGTGTTTTTTTTTTGTCGTTTTTCTTTTAAAGTTTTAAAATCTACTTTCTTTGAAGCTCTGGAAATGTTTTGTAGACTGCAAAGCTTCACCCAACTTTACACTGACACGGGGCTGAGTAGATAATGACTGAATTTTCATTTTTGGCCGAAATTATCCTTTAACCCACTCTGTTGCCTGCAGATAATGTTGCATCGTTTTCATCCCTGAGGACTGGCCGACCACCTCTACAGACACCTGATGTCACATGCTCATTCCCAAAGTCAGCACAGTGTCTGACAAGTAATATTGCAATGATAGCGCAGGAACAAGAGCATTGTTAGTCCCTGGCTGTGCTCAGGTTTTTCATTTGGATATAATGAAGAAGTTAATGGGACACAGCAGGTGCTCCAAAATAAAGGGTAGATAATTGGAGTTTCCTGTTTTCAATTCGGGGGGAATCAACTTAGTTTGACTTAATGCGACGCAGCTCCACTTGGCTTGCTCGAAAGAGGCTGATGAAATCACTGCATAGATACACAAACGCATACACCTGTTTATAATACCCTATACAAAAAAATTATAATATGTGACTGAGTAAAAAGGTATAGAAAAGAGAAAGACAGCAAATAATAAAGGAAAAGTCAGGGGGAATGGGTTTTGTACCCTCCTCTTTCCCCGTCACATTCACGTTAGCCATCACTTCTTTTCTGCAGGATCACCAAATGATACGTTTGAGCAGCAGCAGAAGATAAATCTGACAAAGTGCTTCTGCTTGTATTGACCCTGATAAATTAATATTGATTTCGTATCACATTTCCCGCCTGATTTAACTGATACACAGCAGTTGATTACAACAGTTTCGCCAGATGCTGCCGGCGGCCGCACACACCAGCAGCCGCCTCTGCCCAGCAACCTTCCGCCCACACAGACCCCGCCGTCCGTCCGACCCACTTATCCGTAATCATCCATAATCACGGCTACGTTATCCAGGCTTAAGCGCTTGCACGTTCAGAAGGGGAGATTAGGAAGGAGAGATATTCCAAGTCGTGTCCCTTGTACTGAGCTCACACACACATGCAGCACATGCAGGGCACGCACAGACACACACACACACACACACACACACACATACTGTCACCACTGTGCTTGGAAGTGATGATATGTCCTGGGGTTTAAAGTCCCCTCCGAATAGATGGATTTCCAGGAAACGGGCATTAACCCCTTCTGTGTTGCACTGTCTAGCTCTCACGCAGCTATTTTGAGGCTGTCTAAGATCTGCATGAGGACTTTTTATTTAAGAAAACATAGGAAGACAAGAAGCGTTTTATAGAAATGAAGTCAATGATTTGCATGATCTCGGGTATACAAGCTCGTGTCGCACATGTTTTAAAGGTACACAAATTAGGTAAGTCACAAATTAACATTGATTTGCATTAATTTCGCACGGCGTCTCAACAGAATATATTTTTGTATTGTCTGATATTTGACACACATTTTAACAGCTGAACAAAAACCTTCTATGGAGATTGTCAAAAGTTTTGACGTTATCAAATACAAGCTAACTTGCTTTCTTGCCTAGAGTTATATACCCTATATTCAATTGATACCACTCCTGTAAAGTTCTTGTGCATATAAATAAAGCTTCAACTTGAACTTTATGCTAGCTTCAGCTAGCTGTTTAATTTGTAACATATGCTGTCTCACTCAAGGACTTCTTCTACTTCCTGTAATCACATTCAGTCTCACAGAAGCCCCTTGAGGTTACACTGCCACCTATGGGTGACCTTCTGCTACCACATATCACTACAACTCCCATGTTCGTAGAGTTAGCTGCCAGTTAGCTGACGTTAGCATGAAGACTTGAAATGGGGAAAAAGCCAGCTCTTTCCAAAAGTAGATTCAACTCACTAATCATACTAACTAAAGTTTGTAGTTTAACAGTGTCATGCTAGCCTTTCCCCCCGTATTCAGTCTTTATGCTCAGCTAAGTTAGCAAGCGGTTGACTGTAGCTTATTCTTTTCAACATGAGAGTGAAATCTTCTCATAAAACTCTCCTTAAGAAAGTAAATAAGTGTACTTCCCTAAACATCTGTACTGCTGTATTACAACCTCCTCCAATCTTGCAAGTGTTTGCGTTGCCAGTGCTAGCTAGCTAATGTAAATGTTGCTTACGGCTAAGACAAACTAACTTTGACATTGCTAAAGCTAGCTAGCTGATGCCAGGGCAGTAAAATATGATGACTGCATACTGAAGAAATCAACTGACAAAACACATATATCACATGATAAGAGCTAGTGGCTTACGCTATTGGCTCACAAACATGGGTATCTACACAAAACTATAATTTTGGACCTGACAATTTTTTAGGTATTGATAATCAACCCCCCCTCCTAATTTGTCAGCCCATACCTAAAAGCAAGCACACTGACCTTTTTCTGGTTCAAAGGTTGATTCAATGGTCCCTGTTTTCCTTGTATTCCTTGTTCCACACCAAATTACTCATACTGGAAATCTTTGCTAACACCTCAAACTTTGTCCATCTTTGTTCTGCTTTATTCTCTAAAATTATTCTCTATACGGCTCCATTTTCTGTTGTTAGGTTATTTTTGTCTGTTCGTCGGTAAAAATGGCTCAGCAAAAGATCCTCAGTGTCATCAAACACGGTGTCACCGACCCTCTGTGAGCAGCTTCATGTTGGTCAGGAGAATCTCAGAGATGAAAAAAATAAATAAAATTTATGCAAGAATGGCTTTCATAAGCCGAACAAATAAGTCCTAATTGCACTCAGCTGGAGTTACGAGTGCACTGCCTGGAGCATCAACTGTAGAATACTTAATTATGGTTATTTGATTTCATAATGTCAGAGTTGTCTGCTTTTAATCTGCAGCCACGCCGTCAGAAGCTTATAGATGCATGCGAGCAGAGAAGGAGTGTGTTTTTTATCATTTGCCTTTTTCATTCGCGACCACGAGTGCCATGAGTACCTTCACAACGGCCTCTAACGCCTCGTACATGTTCATATGTATGTTTGCGTGCGTCCTCGAAGCACATTTTTAGTAACTTTTTTCCAATTTCAAATGTAAGTTTTAAGCAACGCACGCTCCGCGAAAGGTTCATTGTTTTGCTCTATGCAAAGTTTTGCTCCACTTCAAAGTGCCACAGCCCTATTCACATTCTGCTCTATTTCCTCTTTGATCTGTTCCTCCTGGCAGGTATGCCTGCACGCTCTCTCCAGCATCAAATAACATCACATGCCATTTCTTTGACAATCCTTTGACCAGAATACTTGGCTCAAGACTCTGCCAGCTCACTTAATCTTCCCTCCACACTCTCACCTTATTCTTCCATCTGCAGATGGAAATGAGACCTCTTGTGTATTGCGTTTCGCTTTTTCGGGGTTCAAACGCTGCAGTTTGTTTTTCACAAATTTCAGAGTAATTTCTGTCTCTTTTACTCTCAGAGGCGGCGTCTCTCAGAGGAACATGAGAGTATACACTTCATCTCAGCTCTCGCCCTGCTGAGGCATCTTTGTCTCTCGACGCCAGGCAGTGTTTCATATAAAAAGTCAAATATGACAGTTTAATAACAAATATTTAACAGGGCCACACAAGGCTTCAGTTGGATTTTGGATTCAAGAACTGTTTGTCTTGTTTTTTTTGTTTTTTTTTTCAACTGCAAACTAATTAAAAACATCACACCCATTTAACATTAGATAATGCCTCACAATATCTGAACAATCGCTACTATTGCTGTGAAGATCCCAGTTTAACTTATTTAGTGGGTGATTGTGATCGAAATTGAACTGTATGTGGGCGACACTAAGTGCTTGTTCATGTTTCATTACTCTCCACAATTAAACCCTTGATGCGAATTCCCATTTAGTTCAGCTTTCGTCGTTAATTTTCCTGTAATAGCTCAATTTTGGCAATTTAAGTCTTAATCTGGAGTCAGTTGGGGAAAATCTTGGAACAGCACGGCCTGTATTTACAATGCTTGTACAGCATGTCGGGGTCAGCACGTTTATTCAAAAGTCTCCAACCCCAAATAAAATATAGTTTTAATTTAAAATGGTATTTTAGAGCACGACTATGTACGTTTTAAATGAAGAAATAACCCTTTGTTAATCAATAAAGTGTTAAATCATTCCTTTCTCAACTAAATTGACTCGCAGCTTTGGTTGTTACAGCATTACTTGGTAATTGGTGTGATCAGCAGCTTATAGTGGTTATTTTGAGCGAATGTTGCTGTGTAACTGGCATTATTTGGAGTTCTCCGACTCTGTTAATCTCGTTAACTTTTCCCAAGCATTTGTCATTGACTGAATAAGCCACTTGTAGCCACATTGGCTGCTTTTCAGTTCTGTTTTAAAGCTATGCTATGCAGTATTAGTTGGTTTGTTTGTTTTATTAGTTGGTTGGTTTGTCGGCAGGATTACAGAAAAACTACCAAAATGATTTCTATGAAACATGGATGGAGAATGGGTCTCCCAGAATAGACCCCATTAACTTGCTGTGGAACTGGGTAAAGGGACGCATTCAGGAATCTCTTCTTACCTGCTTCAATGTTGCAAGATTAATGCTTAATGCTTAGCGTTATAAGGTAGCTGGAGTCAGGACAAAAGGGGACTGTTTGGCCTTGGTGGAAGAATGAACTCTGAATGACATTCTAGACTGTCATTGTCAATGATCTCTGAAATATAAAGTAAGGTTTACGACTGATTGAAACAAAAATAATCCCTCTCAATCGTCCCTGCGTGGTGACGTCTCTATCTGCAGACTCCACCCTCTGCCCTTATGTTCTTATTTTCTCATTATTTTGCCATGTTCAGGACATTTCTGAGCATCAGCTCTTGTGGAGAAAGACATTAGGTTTGTTGGGTCTTGTTCCCAGGTTGCCAAAATATAAACTGGGTCTGCGGCTTGTGGCCAGTGTTGGTATTTGAATACCAGGGAATAAGATTCGGCAACCGCCTTCCTTTTTATACTTCTCCTTCCGAATGATGTGTTTAAACAGAATCCTACACCTTTAACTCCTCTAACCATGTTTACAATGTCTGTGTCAAACAGGGGTCTTTTGGAAGTTTTACAACTGGACTTTGTACCAAAAGATGTCTCCGAGCAGGTGGAGAGTCGGAGCATTTCCTGGCGCCTGGAGTTGCCCGGGAATGTCAAGGACGTTGGCGTAATGCGGATCTACACAGCACAGAGGGACTATGTGGGTCTGGCACCTCTGGTCATGGTGAGGGAAATATCTGTATTAATTTCTGTACTGTAAAAAAATGCAGACTTTTAAGTACAATCTCTGCCTCACTATATTCCCAGCAGGATGTACAGTAGATCTATTTTATCTATCGCAATCCTATTAAACCTGATGTTTGAGGAATGTTTGATGTTTGTTTGTTGCTAATCAATTTTTTTAATCTAGTTTTTTCCCTCTGTGTCAAATTATTTCACGTCTGCACAGCAGAGTTCAATAAGTTTCCTGTAATCACAGTTTTTTTTTTATCTCTGATGCGTTAATGTGATTTTTAGTGCTCGGTGCTGATTCCCCGCTGCTGCGTGTACTCGTCTCAAACTTCTTTACATTACAACACGAGCGCCAGAAATTACAAGGTCGATGCGTGTCTGTCGTTGACAGGAGATTTAGTAGGCAATTTTATGGTACGATAGACAGCATGAATCAAACAAACATTGTGGAGCAAATACGTTTTATTTCAGTCTTAGGATTCACAGGAGGAAAGTAGAAGTAAAGAGCAGATCAGTGCAGGGGTTTTTAGTTCAAATTGAAATCGGTCCAGTTAGAGAAAATATCCCTATGCCAAATTCCAGAACAGCATCATGTCTGCGTTATGTGTTCAATGTCAAATAAAAGAAATTCAATCATTGTCAACATTTAGTCAGTTTTCACATTAAAGGTGCAATATGTAAGAATTGACCACCTGTCGAATACACGCTCAAATCAGAGGGGACATATTGCTAAAGTAACCGCTAACCTCTGCATTAGCTATTTAGCCCACTTAGCCATGCAGCTAGCAGTCTCGGCAGGAGTTCAGAGAAGGGTTAGTGGTGCTTCACATTGCCAATTGTATTAACCGCCGTGGTCTCGGAACAAATGTACTGGTTGTGAACTGCCCTTGTGAAGAGTGAATGTGATGACGCGATTCACAGTGCATGCAATCGGTCTGCGAGTTTCATGGAAACGTTAAACCAATGCTGCAAAGGCTATAAACGCTCTGCGCACTAAGACAGTAAGGCTGATTCATATTTAGTAACTGACAAGTTTTGAAAAAAATGTGAATCACATCAACCATGAACCCCGAGACGTCCTTGAGCATGTGCACAAAAGATAATAGGAAGCAGGATGATGGGACTCACACAAACACACACACACACACACACACACACACACACACACACCAGTGACCAAATCCGTCACGCCTTTCTGACTCATGCCTGGCATAGATTGACAACCTTTTGCTCTCCTATTACAGTGGAGTGAATAGAGTTATTAGATAGGATGAAAGTAGAATTGGCATATCTTTATAGTTATAGCAGAACAAATTACTGTTAGAGCTGCATGTGAACGGCTCTGACCTGATTTTCTGACCTATCTTCCTGTGTTTGCATGTTCTTTCCAAGATGATGAAGCGTTCAACCCCCTTATACATAACCCTGTAAAGGCTTTAACACTTTGACTGAATGAAGGAATCAA
>CAEMYA010000179.1:4735187-4760454 GCA_903131615.1 Diplodus sargus | reverse complement strand
ACCGCCGAGTGCTGATATTGCTTTCTGATTTTGTGCTCCCCCTGATCCAGTGGCTTATGTTGGGGTCAGTGTCGCAGTCTGAACTAGAACATGTCCTTTTGGAATTGCGGTCAGCAGCTGTCCAGCCGACAGAGTTCAGAATACGAAGCTGCCGGGGAACATCTGCCGAGCGCTGCCTGATGCTTTAGTCCGCAAGCATCGGGGAAGAAAAAAAAAATAAACACTGATCACCCCGAGCTCCTTATCCACACACTGTGACTACCTTTGATAGATTAAAAAGATGTTAGAAGACGTCTTGTAAACTGGAAAGTAGTTGTAAATCCATGTCGAAGGAGGAGTTTATGTTTAAAAATAGAGCTACATCAGATTTGACGGCAACTTGTGGGATGTATGAGTGCTAAGCTGCTGCTGAGCATTGGCAAGGATGTACAGTACAAGGTGGGATGCCTGATTGGAATGTAATCAGGTTAAGGTGTTTTAGACCAGTGATCTACAGTATGGATAATACAGGAGGATTTACTTCTATCCAGGTGAAAGACAGACATGTATATTATCGTCATAGATGACGATGGTGTTTTTTTTACATTTGTTTTAGCACATCTGTGCAGTTTGTGTGTGGGTGTCGCATCAGCATGATTTAAACGAATCAACTTTGTGAGCCTGCGAGTGTTTTAATCCCTGTTAGTCTCACTAACCCTCTGTCATCCCTGCCCCTGTTCAAAGAGTGATGATTGTATTGTATAATGCATTAGCCCAGCAGGATATTCAAAGAGGTCTTTCACAAACAGTGTTCTCTTTTAATATATTTTCACCTTCACAACGGAGCAGATGGCAGGTAGATGTTTTTCTTATAGAAAAATTCTGCTATTTTTCATCCTCACTCACACTCAACTTGATAATGGTGTTTATTTTTAAATTTTCTTTATATGCATTTTCAAGTTGTGCCAAACATGCTGAATGAAAAAAATAAAAAAATAAAATCTTAAACTAGCTCATGGCTTTATTCAATTACCAGAGGTCTATGGGATCAGGTATCTCCTTTAAAGGATTTATATTTAATAATTTGCAATCTTTTGAAATCATACTCCAAACAAACTGCTGCTAGCTGTGGCTCCCATTAACCAGTTAGCCCAGTTAGCCCTGTTAGCCATGCAGCTAGTGGCCTACACCAAACAAATAAGGAGCTGCATATCACCAGCATAACCACTGACTGCTGCTAACTGTAGCTACCCTACACTGGTTAGCTTATTTAGCCATGCAGCTAGTGTTCTGGACCAGACACGCATATCATCAGTGTAGCTGCTAGTGTAGCCTCTTACTGCTTCTATATGTAGCTGCTGTTAGCCAAGTGGCCAAGTTAGCTATGCAGCAAGCGACTTGGACCATGCAAATAAGGAGCAGAATATCACCAATGTAGCCACTTACTGCTGCTAAGTGTAGCTGCCATTAGCTAGTTTGCAGATTTGCCATGCATCAAATGGCATGTCCAAACAATATCATCAGCGATACTGCTAAATGCTGCTAACTGTAGCTGCCACTATGTAGCTAGCCATGTAGCTAGTTGTTTGGCCCGAGAGGTTGGTGTGGTCAGCCTGTTGTCACCTCTTGAGGAGCAAAGTTGTTTTAAGAAATAGGATCGGTTAGGGCTAAGTTTACATTTTTAACTAAAATTATTACATGGAGTACCTTTAAGGTTAAATACACCTTCTTCAGCATCAATAGAACATAGCATTCAAAATAACACCCAAGACTCTGTATCGTCATGTTGTCCACTTATGGCCTGCAGGCCACATCCAACCCTCCAAAGCTTCCCATCCGGCCCACAGAATATTAAAGAATTCAGAAAATGTGTGCATCAGTGGAAGACACCCTGTCTGTCCTGGGAGTGATTATTGATCAGCTTGCCAACCCCTGGCAGTGGGCCAGAATGTCTATAATTCATAGTTTGCCCGTTCCCCTCTCTACTCCATGAACCCATTACTAAATCGCTTGGCTCCATGGCTGGCCATGAGCTGACAGCAGCACACTGGCCAGTCTACGGGAGGTAACTCCCGAGTTGTCTGAGAATTACTAAACTTGTCTATTAGACGCAAGGGGCATCACTCGGGTATATTTTTGTAGGCCAACTGTCTCAAGCTGAGTTTTTTTTGTTTGCTTCCTGGGATCCCCAGGAAGCAAACAAGGGAAATAAGGACTCATTCATTCGGTTTGTATTGAGCGCTGACTGTGTCCTTGGCAGAGTTCTGAGAGTCTTTTTAAGAGTCTGTTCACACTTATATAGGCTAGGGAAAATTATATTCGTTTTGTAACAATGTGAATATGTTTAACAATTACAGGCTGATTAAGTCTAATTTATTATTATAAAAAAAACCAACAACTTTAATTTGAAAGTCCAGTGTCCACATTGTGCCCTGGGACCATCTTAGTTGCTGACCCCTGGTCTATATTATTGATTGGAGCTGGCCTTTAATATCCGCTGCTGTGCCTGCTGTGGTGTGAAGAAGAAAAAGTGGTCTGGATGTTTGTTAAACTCAATTCCATGTTGTTTCTTCAGGTGTATGTGGTGTAGTTAGAGTAGCTATGAAAGTGTTTTATGTATTTCCTTATCTTTTTATATGACTAAGTTAAGCTAGGCTAATCTCCTCTTTCATCCTTTAAACTACACTCTCAAAGTATAAAAGCATCCCAAGTCCCTCAGTCTTCTTGATAATTACAGTGAGTATAACATTAAACTAGACATCTAACCTGCTTTGCATCCACTCTTCTTTCTGCACAGAACACTGATATCTTGAACACCGCGGCTCTGACTGGTGAAACAGTGTCCGTCCCTGTGAGTACTCTGGCTGTGGAGGCCGATGGCTCAGTTACTGATGTGACCAAGTACACCAGCTGTAGGTCTACTGAGGAGGATGTACTGAAGGTAAGCCTTTGGATTGAAATACATACTGAGAACATGTTCACATTGCTTGTAAATGCGTGTATTTGCTTTATGTCAATTTTACGTCTATTAGCATCTTGCTAATCAAGCAGTGTGTTAATACTGAAACTTGTTCTTTCTGTTTGAAGATGGAGTATCTGCAGGCGATGCTCTTTGTTCTCTTGTTAGCTGCCAAATCTTCCTCTGTGTTTTACAAGCAAATCAGTGTTTTCCCTAATTTCCTCCAAACTCTTTGAAATATTAAATAGGAGCGTTTGGCTAGATATAAAGCATTTGTGATCAGACTTGGAGAATAGCCTAGCTATTATGTACCTTATATGGTATCAACGTTACGTCAAAGACTCCTTTGTACTGTGTTGAAGAGATAGCTACAGAAACTAGCGTGCTAACCAACCCCTAGGCCTGATAACGTGTTTGTCCCAACAGTCAAAAGCTCCTGTCCTAGCAGTGTGAACACTCCCCTGGTAGTCTGGCTAGCTGCACAGCTAACTGAGCTAACAAGCTAAAAGTATTTACGCTCATGGATATACTAAAAGATTACAGTTTGCAACAGTTAGCTGTTATTCTGGTGATATGTTGACCCCTATTTGTTGGGAGCATAAATTTAAGGTGGCCGATTCTTATACATAGCACCTTTAAAAAAGAATTCATAGTACAGAAATTTATTCAGTAATCAATAGCTTTTTGGGGGCCTGATTTGGCTAATCCTCTAGCATTTCAGATAGCAATTCATTCTAAAACCAAAACAAAGAACCACAAAATCTACTAAAATATCTTAAAATTAAGTGACACAGTTAATTGCCAAAAATGAAATGAGTTGGCTGGTGCCCTTTCTTGTTTTTTTAATTTATTTAATACATTTCATAACAACTGGGACACACCCTTGTATAATAGCTGCAACACCAATTGTGTAAACCATAAATGTAAAACCTTTTTTTAATCTTTGGGAATGTGGCAAAATTATCACAAAAAGAAAGCCAATAGCCATGTTCCTTTACATTACACTACAAGACTTTTCAATACAGTTTCTTTCTTTAGTGGGATAGTGTGACAATAAAAGTTTATTTCAAATAATGAGAAACTGGGCAGCTAGATCAGATCATTCAGTATTCACTGAACTAAGTTTGCTTCACAGGATGCATGAATGATTTATAATGAGTTGAATGAGTTTTAGACATGAAAAAACAACCTTTTTTGATCTAAATAAAACAACAAAACAATTACAGCCTCTCTCTCTCATGGATTTGCATAAAAAAGCATGTTTACTGAATGTTTTACAGTAATTAAGCTGAATTTAGAGACACTATAAAACAAGAGACGCCCCACAACAAGACACCCGCTGTCACTCAACAGGTCCAGCTCCGGGCGGTGTGTGTGTGTGTGTGTGTGTGTGTGTGTGTGCGTATGTGTGTGAGGGTCGGAGCGTGGTGGATAAAAGCAGCCTCTTCCATATGGCATTAGAGACTGAGCCCCGTGATCCCACCACTCAGTCCGTAAGCACAGTGATTTGACCTTTTGTGTAATGGATCCGTGTTAGTGGGACAGAACGAGAGAGCAAAGCGAGATGGAGGCTGAGAAGATTGAAGTGGAGAAGAAGAAAAGGAATTATGTGTTTTTTTCCCCATTAGACGATGCGACAGCCACTGGCTTTGTGCGAGTGTGCGGCGGAGTGTTTAAGTGTGTGAGCTCGAGAGAGTGGTGAAAGAGCTGAAGAGAGGGGGACTGTGTTTGTAATGATTTTCTGTATCCATACAGGAACTTAATCCAGTTATTATTGTGTCTCCGAATGGCCTCCTCACTTCCTGCGGTCGCTGACCCCTCTTATAGTGATGTCGCCGACAATATGATTTTAAAGCTTGAGACCTAACACTGCAAATTTTCATATTATAACTGCCACAAGGGTGAATCTATGTTAGGGGCCGATTCCCAGGCTGTGCACATCTCTTGATTAACTGGTCGGCTGTGCGTGTGTGGAAAGACCAAGTTATAGAATCCTAGTTTGGTTGCACTCAAAATTGGCGTTGATTGATTTTTCTCTGGCACTTATGGGCACCGCAACATGCTGACATATTGACTTATTATCACGTTATGAAGTCGTCATGACGAGGGAGGAAACGGTTAAACCCACATATTTAGTTGACGCAGCGCAACATTAGCATTCATTTGGAGTTGTGTTTCTAGCCAACTGCTGAACGTGTAGTTGGAATTATTATACCCTAAATTTGTTGACTAAAAGCATCCCACCATGCATTGTGAAAAGTAGTGTGCGTCAGGTGGTCAACAACCAAGCATTATATACCCATCATGCATTGCACTGGAGGGAAATAAATTACCCCAGGAATGTCAAAAAGTGTTGTTTTTCTTTACTTTGGCTCTTTACTGTTTATGTTTCAGACCCTTTCATGTTGAACAGAAATGAATCAGAAAACAATGGATGGCTGAAACAGTAGATAAACACTTCTAAATCACAGCAGGATGGTTGGAACAATGAGTAGCTGCGGTGTCAAGTGTTTTTCAAAGGATCACTGTGTCGTTTGGGAGAAAATAATTCAAACTCAGTTTGTATATTTACAATATTCATGAGGTAAAAAACAACTTACAACACTTTCATAACTGAATAAACAATCTGCTCTCAGAGGAAAATAAGTTCCGAACACTGTTTGAAGCTAGAGAGGTGGCAGGGTCTGCCACATATAAACAAAGTGAAACCGCATGAAATTGTGTCGTTTTTACACTAAGTGCACATCTCAAGATAAATTATAAATTGTAGGTAGGACCACAACAGCACATGTACGCAGGATGCTGAACACCAAAGAGTGAAGTACTAGTGTATTTTAACAAAGCTTTAAAAAGTTTCAATTGTGATGTTTTTTTTAACAATATCTAATTTCAACAACTGATTAAGTGTATAGAGTTTATTTTCTGAGTGTCCACTGACCTTTCTTTAGTTGCACTGGGGCGCTGCTCAAGAGGTTGTGGTCCAGATCAGTCGGCATGATGAGACTCTCCCTCAACATTTCCACAGGAGTTCAAGTTGACTTCCCTTGGAAGTCATTCCTCCCTCTGCCTTTTCCTCACTCTTTTTCCGCCTCCCTCTTTTCACCTCCTTCTCTCCAGTGCTTCACTCTATTCTCCAGTCTAGTGCCCTCCAATTACCTCTGTGGAGCCACTGGTTTGTTAAGATAAGTGGGGAGGCAGCGGAGATAGGCCCCTCCAATCTCAAATAAAACACACCAACCGCTGTGTCTCACCTCATTGCTCCCACTGGTGGGGACTTCAATGCTCCTACCTACAGTACAGCGCTACAGGAGCAGTCGGAATGCAGGGCCAATTCGTATTCACTAACGGTTTCATAGAGAAGACGGCAGTGAATTTACATGACATAAACAGAAACATCGTGCGACTCCCTGGCCAGACTTTGGAAGTAGAGCGAAATGAGAAGAAAATGTGTCTGTCTGCGTGATTTTAAGTTATTTGTATTGGTGCTTCTGTTCCCCACGCTCCTCTCTTTGTTGGTTGTTGCTGAAATTTATTTTCCATCGGGGGCTTTACACGGAAAAGCCTCCGCTAGAGCGTGTCTGAAGAAAGCTGAAATCAAATCACCTGATGACGGTTCAGTCCCAATCCTCATCTTTCGCGGATGTAAAGTGATTCTGAAGATTTTAAATTAGGATATTTACAGAGCAACAGACTGTCTGAGAGAAAATAAGAACACCATCTGACTGTTTTTTGGGACAGATTCAAACACGGAGGCATTAATTCACCTTTTCTTCTTTCCCTTTTTTTGTCGTCTGCAATGTCCAGGTGTCAGAGCGATGTGACTTTGTGTATGTAAACGGGAAGGAGACGAGAGGGAAGAGCAGGGTGATGCTCAACTTCACTTACGGTTTCCTGAGTGCCCAGCTGGAGATGAGCGTGTGGATGCCCCGCCTGCCCCTGGACATCGATGTGGCCGACCCCGAGCTCAGCCAGATCAAAGGCTGGAGGGTGCCCATTACCACGGGCAACAGGAGGTAAGTCCGGACCAGTCCTGTGTCAGTGGCATCGCGGTTGTTGTTGCTAAATGTCCCGTCAGCTTCATTCTGAGGGTGTCATGTAAAAAAACTCTGTTTGAACTTCATGAGTCAAGTCCCAGCCAGAGACCAATAAATCCCAAGTCAATGTCCTAAACCTTGTGGTTTGAGTCCTTAACAAGTCCTTAAGAAAACGAAACAGAAGCACCAATAGTCTATCTTTATGTTTTGCTGCCTATCAGTGACAGATGCCTTAATTGATTTTATCAAACAACATTGAGTCGACTAAATCTTTGATATAACCTTAATGTTGCCAAACTGACTTTGATGAAGGATCATCAATTTCAGGTTTTCAGGTTAACCCTAGCCAGAGAACATTACGGCTAGCCTAGACCATTTACTTTTCTTTTTACAGTTTGACCACTTTATGTCTAAAGATTAAAAAGTCTACTGTAAAAATGGGTGCAGAAAGTCAACTTTAATCTTCTTTAATAATCAGCTTTTGATGACAGTGTCAGAGAAATGTAGATTCAGCAATATGGTCATTTTAAGTCTGTCGTTAGTGGTGGTGTTAAACTGGATTATAGCGTATTGAGAGGTTTCTTATATCTGTCTGAATGCTGTGTATGCAGTCAGTCATAAAGCACAGCATCTGTGTCTGGTGCGTTGGTTGGTAGGGCACCGCAGAGGCGTCACAGTTGCCCTGGAGACAAAGGTTAGTGGAATATCACTCAATAGTTACAGTTGAGTCATTATTTTTCACTCAATAGTTATAATGGTGATGGTCGACTGATGGTTTTTCTCCGGGGTCAAAACTCTTTGGGGGCTTTCATTTTCACAAACATTCGATACTGTCCTAGGTCAGAAATGTGAAATGTCTGTGTTGATTGTAGTGGCCAGCCTCAGCTGAACAACCGTCACCGAATTGTCTCGGCCAACGTGCATATACAACGTGTGGCACGAACGCAACTGGAATCTTCTTGACTTGGTAGCGACAGCACAGACTTATATCAGACTGACTTACTTAGTAAGTAAAAGTTTAGATTTACAACACGTCCTCACGCCTTCGTCGCTTTCGTTTGAATGAAGAATGAAGAATGAAGACCAGGAAACGATTATATTTTGCCCTTAAAAATAGACGGACACACACACTTGCAATCAGTTGATATTAACAGAGTTTAATTTGCACTAATTACAATCCTCCTCCTGTACAATCCTACAGTATTCATTGACATGAATTAGCAGCCTGACAACCTCGTCGAAGGCATGATGGCTCACAGCTCACCAGAAATGTTGAGTAACCATGACATCAAAACAATTTGTTCATGCGTTTATACAGTATGTAGTATATATGGAGATTTAGACTTGGTTAAACGGAAAAAAAACATAGTCAAGTAGAAATACTGCTTTAATTTCGAGGACTGACGCAATTTTTGCCAGATCAGCGGATCTGTATGTATGTAAGCATGCAGGGGAGGCGTTACTAGCCATGAGTTTGACAAAAGTCTCGAAGGAAGAGTTAGTTTTCCGTCTGTTGTTAAATTCAAGCAGCACCTCCAACGCGTGTTAAGCTCTGACCTCGGGCTATATAATAATGATGTTTATTTGGACTTTAAGCTCTCGACATTAGCTTTCCGCCTGTGGTGAGAAAGCAAATTCACCCGTCCTCGGGCACACCTGTGGTGCAGCGCGTGGCAGGCCAGCCGATCTTATGATAATTACGTGATCATTGCTGAGGGGTTTGAGGACGGCGCGCAGCTTAACCTCCACCGCCCGCAAACAAACCATTCAGTAGTAGGATCCTGGTCAAATGAACTTTAATTCATTTAGAAGGAAAGGTCACCCGGCAAATGCTTAGTGCCTCCACAGTTTCGACAACCACCCTGCTGGCCTCCATTATCGCACACAAGTTCATTGTCACCCCGCTGCCAATAGAAAGGACATTTAGGAGCTTACGCCTCAGATTAACTGCATGATTTTGTAGTGCAATTTGAATAAAGATAGATCAGCACTTCATTTACTTACATGTTTATATATATATGTATATATATATATATATATATATATATATATACATATATAAAAGGGTGGATTTGGTAGATGATTGTGGAGGCACATCATGTGTATATCAGTGCAGCTTGAGTTGGCTTTCTGAACTAGCTTGCAGGCGTCGCTCCATTTTTGTCAACCAGTCTCAGTGCATTTTACTCAAAAATTGATGCTGGAGGACATATTTTAGTCTCTCCTTCGAAAATATCCAGTGAAAGTAATTCCCTTGAAGCAAAATTGTAGCATTTTTTTTTTTTAATGTATTTTTTTGGCCTTTATATGGCTTTGTTGATAGTAGAGCTCAAGAGATTATAGAAAACAGATGGGAGAGAGGGGGAGTGACCCGCAGTAAAGGACCCCTGGCCGGCACTCGAACCCGGGGCCGACGCAGTGTGGACAAGGCCTCTGTACATGGGACGCCTGCTCTACCAACTGAGCTAAATGGCGCCCCGAATTTGAGCTGTTTTAAAGGTTGATTATGCAATTCTAAGTAAGTTTAAGTAAGTAAGAGTAAGTTTCTTGTTTGTTGAGTCACATTCCAAGGTCCTCAAGTTACCTGATGTTTTGGGTTGGTGATGCACATTATCAGCAGCCTCCTTGCCATTTAAAATCTTAAGAAACTAAAGATAATATTTGACCAGAATTTAACATGGCCTGGCCTGGCCAAGAAATAATAAAACTCAAATTAAACTCAAACTACAACCTTCACTTTTGGACAGAGTGCTCCCCCTTATGCTAAAATAAGCGCACAGGCGTGAATGTGGTATCGATCTTGTCATATAATCTGTATTTGCGCGGGACTGGTGTTACCAGGACACCTCATGGGATTCAGAAATGACCCCTCATGTCTGTGTTTGTGCTCCACGTTTGCATGGAATGAGCAAACTCTGTATATCATGCCAAGACTGCTTAACATCAGTATTTCAGAAGTTGAGCAGAAAAGTTAATGACATAGTGATAGTGATAACGGGTTCCCTCCTGACTTACTGCATGTAGATAGAAATGCACATGCAGCTAATTCTGCTCAAGTAACAGATGCTCTGTGGCTCAACTTGAATATAAAAACCTTTTGTTGTTCCTAACCTCCCCATCATCGCTCACATTAAATGTCAATTTAGACAATCTCACTGCACAGCTGTTGACTGCTTTTTGTCATTTTATGAGCCGTGATCAAGTTTAATATGTCTACAGTTGTCTGACAGCAGAAAACAGATGTTGACGGGAACGACCCTAAAACGCTGAGATGCTGATTCACACGGTCTCATATTATCACATGAACTCAGCATTAAAGTAGATGATTCGATTAACTCCCAGATTAACATGGGATTAAGATCACAGACAGCCTCTGCTGCAATTATTACAAGTTACTAGAGAGCCTCAGGTAATACTGGTCCCGTGTGAGTTGGGCTCAAGAAAGCCAAAAAAGCTTGTTTCCGGAACTCTCTCTTTGAACTGTTTTTTAAAAATACTTTTTTTAAAAACTTTATTTTTGTGTGTCAGGTCGACGTGGGACAGCGAGGAAGAGGAGGAGATGAGGAAGGGCAGAGGTTGCATGCTGCAGTACCAGCACTCTGCGCTCAGGGTGCGGACACACTTCATGGCCCAGGCTGACGCTGAGGCCCTGCCTGACCCGCTAACTGGGGCAGAGCCCGTTGAGTACTTCCTGGGACCTGATTGGCAGGTAAAAACATTTACTGCAACAGTCCTCACTGAAGCTGCCATGCCAGCACAACTTTCCGGTCTTCACTACATTCGTCAGACAGTTAATAAAAGCTACGTGTAAGCATTAAAACTAACTTTTGTCTCTTCACTTTTGATTGACAGGTGGATGTGACCAATCTTGTGCGCAGCTCTCTTAAAGTGGCAGATCCCGACGTAGCCAGGGTGCTGGATGGGGTGATGGTGCAGGGACGTGCTGTAGGCACTACTGCCGTACAGGTGAGCCATGATGTACGCCTGTGTGGTTGTGTGGCTTTAGCAGATGCAGCGCGCGCCACAATCTTGTGTATCCATCTGCAGTTGTGATGAGGATTTACTTGTCGCAGGTGCTGTCCCCTGTGACGTCGTCGGTGCTGGCTGAGAGGAGCATCAGGGTGGTGGATGACAAAGTGACCGTGACGGAGCTGGGGGTGCAGTTGGTTTCCGGACTCTCTCTGTCCCTGCAGCTCAGCCCGGGGAGCAACAGGGCCATCGTTGCCACAGCAACCGCCCGAGAGACGATCACGCAGCTCAAACAGGTAAGTGACTGGAAAATTGCGACACGCAAAGCATAAAAAGTGTGGGGCTGCCGCTCAGCTGTTCTCGATGGCACTCGTCTCTTTTCAAAGGCCTGGTGGTTTTACAGTCACTCACGTTTAGCCTCGACAAATGACCTGCGAAGGACCATTTAACAGAATGTGAGGATCATTCTTGACAAGAATCAAACAATAGCTGTGAATAAGTTGACAGTTTTTAAATTCAGTGAGAGCTCATAAAAGTGTGTCTGTCAACTTCGGGGAGTGAACCGTGGATTTTTTTCTTTTATTCAGATTTTGGAAGAGTGAAAAGTTGTGCAGAAATACACATCTACATTGAACGCTACACATTTTTGATATTGGGTATAAATGTAGGCATTAATTCATTTATAAAATGTGACATAGATGGATAGACAGCCTCCTCATTTGCATAATGATGCAGAAATGTGTAAATAAAATAAAAAAGGAATACAGGAATTAGAAAGTTTGTGGAAATTCATAGAGGAAACAGTACAGAAATAAATAAGTTCATTAATAATACATAAAAATTGAATGGAAAATTGGATGGGAAAATTAATGATTAGTTGAATTAATACAATGGTAAATGAGTACAGAGGCAAATGAATGCAAAAATGTCGACTTTTGCCACATTTTATAGATTTATAGATGCTGACTTTTTAATGTGCATC
Source organism: Diplodus sargus (assembly GCA_903131615.1). Classification (NCBI taxonomy): domain Eukaryota; kingdom Metazoa; phylum Chordata; class Actinopteri; order Spariformes; family Sparidae; genus Diplodus; species Diplodus sargus. The sequence continues at coordinate 4,748,531 of CAEMYA010000179.1, read as the reverse complement.
AAGAACCATTTATATATTTCTTCGATTTTAGCATTTCAAAAAAGGAAAAGAGAAAAAGTCAGACAAAAGCAGGTGAAACAACAAAAACCAGAAGGGTTAACACTGCATTGTCTTGACATTACAAAGACAAACTGGCACTGAGAGAAGAGAACACACAGACCTAATTGTAAAGAAACACCAAATAAATGACACAATGAAAAACACAAGTCAGGGAGCCGAGCGGGATGTGACAGTTTCCCAAATAAGCATGGAAAGAACATTAAAATAAAATGTTATCTAAGATTTAAGATTCCTAATTTTCCCTCAGTGGAAAACACACTCTACTCTCCCCGTGTTTTTAAATCACGAACCCACTCGCTCTGTCACCAACATATTTGGAAACTCTGAGCCATGAAAAGACCTGTCAGTGTTTTTTTTCATGGCTTTTCATAAACAGAAGCTGTAATTTAATATCAAAGGTGAGGGCCCGCCATGTTTTCTTTTTGTCTATATTTATTTATTATAACTGTGTAATTATGTACTGGCTCTCTCTCCCCTCCTGTTGTGATCTGTACCATTGCAGCTATGCCTCTGCATACCATATGTGAGCAAAGTCTGAAAACATCCCATTTTTCTTGTCAGTTTTTCAAAAATGTGGGCACTTAAGAAGCGAGCCCCCGGCTTTCATCAACGACTTCCACTGACAAGTTAGCTCTTTTTTTTATTACAAACAGCAGCTGGGAAACACTCACAGATGTATGTATAATAAAGAAACAGCATAAATAACACCATCATCCTCGCAGCTCTGCACTTTTAAGACCAACGTGCTTCCAGCGCTGTTAGCAGATTAGAAAAAAATGATTTGTGGTCCTACTCTTTGATTTTCCAACATGCAAATCAAACCTTGTATTTAAGACTTAGATATTGATCTGGGAGTTGAGATTTAGGATTTAGCACTTAATCATAGTCAGGCTGAAGCTGAAGTTATTGCCTACATTGCAGGTGTAGTTAACCCTGTTCAACTGATTCATTGATTCGATTGATTTAATCTTGACTTAATTTGCTGAGACACTAAATCTACTGGTGTCATGTGTCCGGAGAGTGCATTGTTGAAACCATTGTGACCACTAAGGGGAGAACGTGCTTGTATTTTTTACTGTATTTAGACAGCAGTACCTGTACTGCAAGCACAGGAAGTGTTTGGCAAGACACCTGTAGGGTGAACAGATAGAAAGGCACTTTTTTTTCAGTGAAAACATCTTATTTGAAATTTTACAATTCAGTAAATGCAAGTAATAGAAACTGATCATGCAAGAAATCAAAGAGGGTTGAAGATAAAGGATCTTTCCCTCGCTGTTCATAAAGGTGGTTGAAGTGAATTGAAAACCTTAGATTTTGGTTGGGTGGAGTTGGAAACTTTGTGGGACGACAAGGAATTACTCTCCGGACGAAAGACAGGGGAGGGAAGTGGCATCTTGAAAGTAGGACATGTTTGCAGATACTGACTCTAAATAAAGGAGGAAATGGAGTGAATTTGGGAAAGGTTAGGGATGGAATTATGCACTGACCTCACTGAAAACTATGAACTCTATTTCATGGTATTGAACATATGTACCAGAATAGATCCTAGTATGTATGTCCTATTCTGTCCTTTGAACTTCTTTAAAACTGTGCCACCTTCAAGGTTAAGTTCACCCAAAGATAAAAAAAATTCCAATCATTATCTTCCCTCATGCCAATGGAATTACTCCAAACAACCAAGGATGATGGGGACTTGTTTTAAACATAAACCATAAACAAAATAAACACAAAATGGCTCTGTATGGCTCGTCCTGCATAATCCAAGTCTGCGGAAGCCCTGAGATCCCAAATTGATTTGGAAAAAATATCATTTACATCCTTTTTAAAGTCAAAATCTTCACCAGATACTGTGCTAGACCCGACTGAAGTGGGTGCACATGCTTACTTGATCTTGCATCAAGGGTTTAAGTCTTTTTAAAAACAATGTGGGATTTCGGGACGTTAGGAGGTTTGGGTTACACCGGATGAGCAATGTAGAGCCATTTAATGTTTTTTCTCTTTTTTTTCAAAAAGGAAATGTTTTGCTTTGAAGCTTCAGAAAACCTTTGTGGACTACGAAATGTCACCAGATTATTTCATCGGCATGGGATGAGTAGGGGCTCCGCTTCTTGGCACACAATGAACAATCCAAATCGCAACGCTGATTCTGTTGTCTTCAGTTGGCTGATTTGTTGAAATTTTAAGTTTAATGCGAAGTGAAGTTCTTCTGATGCCCGTCTGAGCTTGTCAAAGAAACTTTTTCCCACCCATTACTTCGATCACAGCTGATCATCATCATCTGATTAATCACACTAAATCCAAAAGAAACACTCAGAATACTAATTAAACATCAATTCATAGGACAAAAGAATAGATTTGCATCACCTTATTCACCTTATTATTAAGACCACTCAGATGATTTTAGACAAGCCCAGACGCTGACCACTTAAAATTCAAAGCTTAAAACCTTTCTATTTACACTACCAGTTACTAGTCTACACTATAATGGTTGAACATCTTAATCTGTCCTGCTCAGCTTCAAAAGGACCTGGATATTTACGTTTCTGACCAGAATCCCAGCAGAGCTGACATTAGTGAACTTTCAGCTTGTGCGGGTAATGCTTACTTGTTCATATGTGAACAGTATGTGTGGGGGAGACGGGGCTTTACCCCGTAAGATTTTCAGCCAAGAGGGGATTCCGTGATTCTCCACAGCCTCAGGCAATGAGATCTGACGTAAATATCAGATCAAAAGGAGAATCCGGAAGGTTAGGGGGTAAGAAAAATTCATAAAACCGCATGGCTTCACTCAAGATGTGCATCTAGACGTGGGAGTATTTGTTATTCTCTTATCTTTCTGGTACACTTGATTTGAACTGCACTAGTCTACTTTTTCCCGTGTTTTATCTTTTTGGTCTCTTGTCTATACTTTTAAGTTGTAAATCTCGTACCTTTACTGTGTTTTTATTACTCTGTCAAGCAATTGGAATTGCCACAGTCTGTGAAATGTGCTATACAAATCAAGCAGCATTGCCTGAACTATTATTTTGTCTTCTACCCCTGTACATAGTTTGAGATTTTAGGCTTCAATTAGCCTTGTTAGTTATTATACTAAACGTCCAAATGTTCCAGCAGTGCAAGCTAACACTTTATGTAACAACACTCTTTGATAGAATTTAACTTCCCTTCAGTGAGGTTCAGTTGTTACTGCACAGAGGCAGTGTATGCACCACAATCAGAACAGTTTTATCATAAACCTTCAAATCACAATACAACCCGCTATGATACCATAGTGTGTCATTAACATCACTGAAATGTTAATTTCCCAACAAATACATAATAGGCTTCTACGGCGAGGATTCGAATGATAATAATAATTGCCACAACAGAGCAGACATACGCCACAATGACCTGAAGGGTGTAATAGTATTTGTGTTTCGCTTTGCCTCTCTGTACGTGGACTCATTGTGTTCACAGCCCCGACCATCATCTGCGGTTACCATGCTGTGTGAGAGAGCAGAGGAGGCAGACAGGATGCACAGATGATTATTTTAAAAGCTCACTCGCACATTTAGCCATGGCAGCTTGCCCATTTTCAGCTTGCTACTCAATGCGAGCATGGGGCGGCAATTAGGCGGCTCGTAGCTGCTGGAACGACAGCTCACTTTACCTACAGTACTCTGTCGCCATGGCTGTGCCAGCCCTGTCAATAACAAACTATTAGAACTGTGCCAGTGCGGATGACCAGCCAATCGTGTGCGTCTGCAATGACAAGCTGTTAATGTCGTGCTCAGGGCGATTCATAATGTATTCAAACCCAAAATATAGGTTAGATCTGTGGTCGACCCAGTGGCTCACATTAACAACAGGAAATAGGTCATTGTGTATTAATGTGATTGGATTGGCTAATTCTGTAGTTGACACGACCCTTGATGCTTAATTTTTTTTTTCTCTTTGAAAAGACTCTGATTACACTCTCTTTATTCACTTAGGTTCAATTATGCTTCAGTCTATGACTTCATAGGCCTATAATCCATTGTACAATAGCACCCTACTGAGTGTAATCATCCAGAGTTTAGCCGAGGCTATGAACAATCATGAGAATGTAGCCCTTACTGATGGCGGGGGAGGGGAGGTGTATTGATTTGCTGCAATTGTTCAGGCGTGATATTCTACATGCACTGAACCACTGACATTTCACACAAACAACATTAGTCATCTTGTTACAATGCATCGTTCTGTTAAGAAACCTTGGATTCTGGCATTCATGCAGATGCGACTTGATAGGCAGCCCCATATGACTTCAGACCAAGTATACCGCTCGATTGGCAACTCCACTCCCCAAAGGCAGTGACCCCCACAGCAGGACAATGCACCCTGCCACGCTGCAAAGACCGAGTGGTCCAAGGAACATGACAAAGAACACAAGGCCTTGGCCCAGTCTCCAAATTACCCAGATCCAAATCTGACCGAGCATCTGTTGGATGTCCCAGCACAAAATCTAACCCATGGAGGCCCCGCTTTGTAACCAGGACTCAAAAATCTGACAGGAGAGTCCAGTGGTTCCAGAAACCACAGGACACCCCCAAGGGTCCTGTGTTCCTGCCTCAGTGGATCAGAGCCTACTCCGATCCACGGCCGGGCCTCTACCGATCAGAATTATTCCAGGAAAACATGGGTGCTCCGTCAGACTAGGATTTGGGGGATTTGGAGGCAGCGTTGACGCTTTTAGCTCTTTGTAAAGACCATTCCTGAGCAGTTCCTGTGACAATGATTGGATGGGTGATGCGTGTCAAGTAGCATCCACATGAATGTCAGGTACCAAACATTTCCCTGCAGATCATTGCACAGCAACAAGATGATCAAAGTCATATAATACACATGTATCATTGTATAAACTCTCTATGGCTTTGTTATCACAGTCTATCTTTCATTCTTTCTCAGGAAGCAGTGGTCAGCTGCTGGGTTCAGTTCAGCGATGGCGCTGTCTCTCCGCTGGAGCTGTTTGACCGCAGTATCTACTCCCTGACAGTCTCAACCCCAGATGAGGGTGTAGCCACTGTGCGCCGCACCCCACAGTCCACATTCGTAGTAGCACAAGGTGAAGGTATTGGCCAGGGGGCACTGGTGAGGGTGGAGCTGAGGATCTGTGAGGAATGCCAGAAATCCAAGAGGAAGAGCAAACTGGCGGTGGGCACGGGGCTCCTCAGGATCAATATACAGAGCAGCAGCAGAGGTGGCACTGATGAATACAAAGATTCTGATGGTGGTGCGTCAGAATTGGTAGGTGAGGTCAAAACAACACAGCCTGCAGTCACAGTTCTCGATAAATGGTTGTTCAGAAGCACAGCACCTGATCAGCAAGAGTCCACCCTGAAAGAGACTAGCACCTCGACCATATTTACCACTAGATACGTGCAGCCACGTGTTGTGTGGATCGGGACTACAATCAGAGCTACAAGAGGTACCACAAATGCTGTCATTCCCTCAACCGCCACTATGGCTGTCAGAAAGTCAAGCCTAAATACACCAATGAGCACCACCAGACCTATAGATCCAACAGTGGGCTTGGATACTAAAGGAGAGGGGCAGAAGAGAAGCTACGGGAACATGCTCGACAACCCCAATTCACCTCCGAACAAAGATCTTCCTATAGCAGAAATTACACCCAAGAAGGAGCCTCCGAAAACTAAAACTCCAAAAGTAATCGAGAGCGACCTCATCAGGACATTCAGAGCCATGACAGACATGGAAATCGGCATGTATGCCTTAGTGGGGGTCTCCTGTGTTGCTATTTTGGCCTTTTTGCTCAACTGTGCTTCGTATAACCTCTGTTTCCGGAGTCATAAGACACCCATACAGGCAGGTCCACCACCCGGCGGGAACTTGAAGGATCACAAGCACGACTGGGTGTGGTTAGGGGGCAGCAATAACAACGCTCCGGTCCCAGGCGCCCCTGCCCAAGTGTCGACGCTAAAACGTGAGGCTCACCGCCCTCTGGAGTCCCGTCATTCCATGGACTCCATCGGCCATCGCAGCATGGAGAGCACCCTGCCCACCGTGAGCGCCCCTGCCGTCCCCGAAAGAACTGCCACCCTGGGCCGCAGCAGGACCAGCTCCCAACAGCAGTTTCAGACAAAAGCCATCGACCCCATGGCGAACCGCTCAGCCACTTTGCTGGCCAGGCCTCACCGCACGGAGCCGCTCCATTCCCCCACCAGCAAGCGGAACCAGGTCCAGTTCACCACCTTCACCACGCTGGACATCAAGCACTTGGCTGCACTGAAGAAGAATGGTGTGGACTTAAACTGGGCAAACCAGCAGCAGTCACAGCAAAACCAGGCCCCCGTCGAGCCCCAGGCACCTTTACCTGACATGCCGTGGCCTGTGGTCAAACCTATGGGAGGGCCCCAGTGAGTTTGTCAGGGTGTGTTTGTATGAGTAGGAGAGAGCGGGAGAACAGAAAAGTTTTGCTTGTTCCTAGCTTCTTCGCAGAATGTCTAAAGAAAATAAGCTGTTTGTTTGCTTTTTTGATACAAGATAAAAACACTTTAGGAGATTTTATTGGGGTTATTTATTGAGGGTAGATAAAGGACATTTTATATTAAAGAATCCTGTAAATATATTATATAATGGAGTACCCATGAAGAGCAACGTAGGAGATATTGTGTTAAGTTTTCAAGATACAAAACATGATTTTATCCTCTAAATGCAAGATGTGCTCTCCAGGTCTGAAGCTGTAAATAAACATATATCTATACCACTACTTATTTCTAAATTTCTAACTCAAAACAAATGAAGTTTCATCTCCTCGTTCTTTTGTACAATTCTGTTGCCCCTGTAGGATCGGCTCCAGATATTGCTAGTTGTCAGGGTAAATGCAGTACGTGAGGGATTATTTCTTGTAAGTAATTCTTTTCTTTTCCAGCCTTTTGTACTCTTTTTTTTTCTAGGATTCCTCCAGCGAATACCTGAAGAGTCTGTGCAATTTGTCAGAGAATATGCAACATTTATCAAGTTATTTTGAGCAATCTGTCACTGTAGTCTTCACCGGATATTTATTCAAATCGAATGCATGCTATGCAAATACACTCTGTGCAGAGTTTGAAGTGGACAGTGTTTCTGAATTTTTTAACCGAGTTACCTTGGGCTTTAGGCTCCTCCTGGGGGCCTGCTCCAGCAATTTGTAGCAATGTCTAATCTTGGTCTCTTGAGTCAGAGCAATACATATTCAACTACGAGACTTTTTTTTCACGTGTGAATGAAAAATGATGATGCCTTCTCTATGTAACATCCTCTTCTTTTTAAACCAAAATGTGGTGTGTATTTCCTATGAGATCCCATCAATAAAGAACAAATGGATACATTTGTCATAGCGTAAATTCAATTTGATTCAATCGTTGTTTTTTTTAAAGCCTTTAGAAATAGTAAAGTGTCGTTCATAGGAAAGCACAGTGAATGGGCTGGATTATAGGCTGAAGCTTTTCTATGAATCAGTGGGATTTAATTATGTTAAATCACTCGCAAATGTGATTTAAGGCTGATGTCATTCAGCAAAATGTCGTACTGACAGCAGCGTATTTGATGTGCCTGCCAATATTGGGATTCTGTGCTGCTGCACAAAATAACTGTTATACAGAGAGTGAAAGAGCAACGGGAGAAGAGAGAGTGATTCCCATTTTGTGTATTGTGACATTCTCCCCGAAGAATTACAGGTATTTTATCTACGCTGGAGGGTTGCATGTGATAACTCACGGCTCATTTGTCTCTTTTTTCCCCCCATTCTCCTCCCTGTGTCTCTGAGGTGACCACAGCTACACTCCTCAAAATTGCATTCCAGGAGCTGTGATGCATAAACAGCGTCCGCGGCTTAAAGAAGCCCAGATAATCTGATGCCCCGCACCTCAGGAATTGGCAGTCGGGGATATGACAGTGAGCATCGCGGCTCCCTGCTGCACGACAGCATCGGATGGATTTAGAGTGTTGATAAAAGCAGTTTTAATAACTTTCCCCCCAAAATTCTTTATACCTACAGGCCCAGTGGTTTTGTACGTGAATAAACTCGCTCCCTTTTCCAGTCGATTTATCTGTCCAGCAGCGGCAGGGAAAGTAAACAAACTCCCCTCAGAGATAAGCAGTGATTCAAAGCTGTTTCTGCGGAGCATCGCGGGCCCAGCATCTTTGATTGCTGAACCTGCTGTATCGTGCAGGAAACAGAATTCCGAACTCAGAAGTTCCAACACAGTAATGATTAAGATATAAAAGCTGCACAGTTTGTATGACAACAATGGACTAACAGAATATGTCTCTATGTGCCTTTTCGCCGAGATCCTGTGGCTTTTGTGAGTCCTCTGACTTTTTTTTTTTTTCTCAGGCTCCCACATACTGAACACCATTGAAAAGCTGTCTGCAGGAAGTATTTGACTTAATCTCAGTTCTGGGAGGGAATTCAATGAATCGCATTCATCATGCAAGCTTTGCAAGAGGAGTTTGTTGTGAGTGGCTGGGGAAAGTGCATAAGTACAGCACAATTCCCAGTGTCGGGCAAGTTACTTTCAAAATACAATATATTACATATTGGTAGTTACCTTCATTTTAAAGTAATATATTACATTACAACAAGACTGTCTACATCGAGTAATACATTACTTATTACACTAGTTTTTAGTTTCTTTCAACAAAACGCTCAAATATCCTTTATAGAACAATTCAATAGCATTGATATTTTTAAAGAAAGGAATGTCCTTGGACACAAGGATGATCAGGCAGACAAAGGACCAAAGTCTGATAAACTATGAGAGAGGAATTCATTGATTAATTGTAGGTTCAGTCATATGAAACACATTGGTCTTGTATCTTCCATAGTGTAGCCTATAATGACACGATTTCTATACCTTTTTATTATAGTTCACAGAACAAAGAATGCATGGGAATATGTGATTCAGAAATGTAAATTAAAGTGCACACTTGTAATGCGTTATGTGACATAACTGTAGCAATATATCACTGAAGTTCGTGGGGCATTATATCACTCTGATACTGTGAAAAGAAATGCATTACTGTAGCTTTACAAAAGCAATGTGTTACTCCCACCACTGATAATCCCAGTGACATTCTTTGGGGCAACAATCCATTGAGATTAGGGATGTACAATATTGGAATGCTGGATTTTTTGAGCTATGTCAACAACTTTAACTCCTGTTGGCTGATTTCCAATGCCGATACAAGCACATCGTTATTTCTACCCACCTGAATGCGAAGAACAGAAGTGAAGTGCCTCCTGTTGTGGAATTAACATATCATTATGTCTATTCTTATTGTGATGGCCCATTGGCAGATACAGACATACAATTATTCTAAAATGCACACACACAGTGCACAGGGGAAATTAAGTCTGTGAGTTGAATCCAATTGGTCGATAGCGAGGACATGCAAATATTAGTGTGCATCCCTAATTGGGATATATGTAATTCCAGTGACATTATTTGGCAGTAATCCATTTAGATTCAAGTCCACAAAGGGCATGGGATTTTCACGTCATAAGAACCATCTCTGAAAACATTCCAGTTTCTGGTTATCACAGGATATGGACTTATTATTATCAGATACAATGACCCTTTTTTATTTTTGTCCTGGCAGACATGACATTTGATATAAACTTGAAATACAGTATATGTTTTTAGCACTGACACAACAGAATTCAAGAGATAGAAAAATGTACACAGTATGACAACCATCGTTTTTCATACCATTGTGTAGCTTGAAACTGGTAAACCGCTCCAACCCTGGTCCACAGACGTAAGAGTCAGGGCTAATTTGGACATTACGAAGTATGTAAACGAAACATCGAGTGAATTTGTCTTGTAAACAGCAAGATCGAGGTAGAGCCCCCCGGTATCATTACAGCAGGATCTCTAATCTGGAGCATCAGCTTCCCTATTGACAGATTTAAGGGATTGGGGTCATTGTGCTGGAGGATTAGTGTGCATTAGTGGACCCTCTCCGTGGCACACACTACTGATAATGTAGGGCAAAAGAGACAGGGTCACTCACAAGGCTGCTTTTCTCACAGGTCGCACACACGGTCACAGATGGAAGCAGGCGTTTGCGGGAAGGTGTAGCCGCAAAAGGAAAAACTCACCCGTAAAAAGTGGCCTGTCGTTTATGGTGCTATATACAGCTATCGTGCTGTCTGTTTAACTGGATATGAAATGTACCGTAGGGTGATCTTTTAAAGAGAACATTTGAAAAAAAAAGAAAGGCAAGGATAGACAGAAGAGGACAGGCACGGGCAGAAGTCAGCACTAAGATGAATAAGGAGACGAGAAAGGTAACACTCTTATCAAAGGTGGAGGGGAACTCAAGACGGTATGGCAGCTCATTAAGACAAAGTACCTCGCGCTTCCTCGCTGCGTTCGTCGCTGTCATTGCTTGTCAGCACAGTGTCAGCGCTCAGCGCGCATCATAAGATAATGTCACCGATTTTTACACGGAAGGGGACAAAAAAGCAGAGGAGAAGTTCTTTGTGTTAATGAGACAGATTGAAGAAAACAGCTTTGTCGGAGCGGAAGATGGGACAAGCCGTAAATGACAAGAGAGGATTCGAGGACGAGATGAAGGAGTGTGTCGACAGCAGGCAAACGAGTCTGGTCACAATAGTTGTTCTAATTTTTTTGTTTATTTGAGCGAGGAGGCAATACAGAAAACATATAAGCGTGCGCGCATAATGAATCTGCGAAAAAGGGAGGTGAGGACGAGGGTGGGAGGGAGAGAGAGCACTCAAGAGACGGGAACACAGAAAGACAGGGTGACTCATCACTGTGTGGCTGCCTGCTCCTCAGAAAGTGTTTGAATTTTTAAACGCTCCCAGTTATCTTTTTTTTTGGGTGTTCGGTGAGGGAATTGTACTGAATTTTTCTTTTTCCACAACTAAGTTTTAGCGCTAAAGCACCTTGTAGTTCCACATAGACACTGAGTCGAATCCTTTTGAGGTTTTGCCGATACGAGGAACTTGGTCGTGTAGGTAGACATTTCCTAATATGTAAACGTGTGCAAACTAATGGCAGCGATGATATCTGACTGGATTGGTAAGACCATGTTGAACAAGAGTCACTGTAACAATGTTACCATGTTGATGTATAGCATGATTACCATGTTCAACGTACCGTTATGGCACGTTGACATAAAATAGACTGTATACGTGTGTGTGTTTTAATGGCCAGCAGAGGGCGGCACTGGTTTCAAAAGAAAGTCAGATTGTCTATAAGCTTATGAGAAAAAAAATGACCCCGCTTTTCACTTCATGTTTTACCTCAGTAAACAGTGCCCTCATGAGTTTATGGTCTCAATCATTAGCTCTAGTCTTCTTCTGTACAGGATGATGTTCATTTAGCAGGGTTTGCTTTAGGGCATGGCAACCTTGTGATTGACACGTAGCTACTATGGAGTGTGCTCAGTGTTCTCAGTCAGATCCAATCAAGACAGAAATGTAATGGGCATCCTCCCCAGCTCTCTTCAAAATCACCTCTGGCTCCATGAAACTGAAATGGCGACAGTGGGTGACAAGCCGATGGGTGACATTTACCCTAAAAGTAAAGCTGAGACTGATGGGACTGGTTAAAGACAGTGAGCTGATTGATATACACCACTGAAGAGATCACTACTATTTAATACATTTATATAATACATATATGTATTATACAAGTTTAACATGAATATAAATGTGAATTTTGATGAATACCATAAGAAAACAATGGGGCCCAGTCAAGTAACATCAATGATAGATGTAATGATAAACGTAAACATGAATGGCTAAACTAACAAATAATTCAATCAGTCGTCCAAGGCCAAATATAAACACCTAATTTACTCTTACAAAGTATCCATATACACTGACAGAAAGAGTGAAGATATATGCAGGGGTATACCTTAGAATGGCATCAGCTTGACATGGTCGCAGTCACATCTAGCATCATGCAGCGTAACACAAAGAAGCATATTGCAATATATATATATATATATATATATATATATATATATATATATATATATAAAAAAAAAGTTTATATAAAGAGAGGTTCTGGAAGAGTAAGTATTGCTTTTTTTTTTTTAAAAAAGCAGGCAGGCTTACAGTTTCTAATGCCACGTTCATATTCTGAAAATTATCACGACCTTGTTCGGTGAAAGAGTGGGAGATTAGGGTCAAAGCTAACAAACACCGAACATGCCGCGAGGCTAATTTGTTTTTACATTACAAAATGTACACTGACTTTATATTGATAGTTCATATGAAATCTTTTTTCCGCATTTGTATAGTTTAAAGCATGACTCGCTAACATCGGGCCTGTGTTGAGTGAAACATAACGTAGACAGAATTATGTTTTCTATTAACACAGTAATGTATCTGGCACATGGCAAACATGGTCACACTGCATATCAGTAAAATGTGATGATGAGTTTCATTTGTTTCCCACCAAAACAGGCAATCACACACTTGGTTAAGGGCAATAAAGATATTTGGTTTCGCAACGTTGATCACATCCTACAAAGGATAACTTTGCCCGTGTGCGTATTTTCTGGCCTTTTCCCATTGCCACAAAGCTATGACATTATAAAAACGTAATGGAGGTTGCAATGATCCCGGAGCAGCTCTAACTGTGATGTTCTAGAAACAACACCAGCAACCGTACGATAGCATCATTCAGCATATTTATGGTTTTGTCTTTGCAGTGGCAGCACAAGTTGAGAGAAGTCGATAAGTTACACAAAAGTCACTCACTCAAGTTACTCACCGTAACCAAAATGCTTTTGTTGCATATACTTAAAGTGACTACAAGGAACTTGTTTTTGAAGCAGTCTCGTGGTTCCTCTTATGATTAAAAAATGACGTGCAACAGCAAACGAGACCATCCGCGAAAAGACTGCTATTTCTATATAGTTATTACAAAAGCCTGTGCTCAAGTCCCATCACATGCATCACATATAAGTTCATTACCCCGACGCGATCGATCCTCGCTTCCAAAACAAATGCATGCACTGCCGGCACGCTCTAGCAAAGATCTTTTTACGACATCATGAAAATGGTGCTGTGCCGCTTTCGTCAAAAGGGGCCGCTAGAATCAACAAAAACTTCAAAAGCTCCTCATAGTCGCTTTAACTGCAGACTGGTGTGGATGTGAGCTCCGTGCTCTTGGTCATAGCCCTGAATTTTGTATGTCCTCCTGCCACCCCAGCGACCTCCTTGCATTTTGATTCGCTCAAAGAAACATTGCGACCGAACATAATCCAGGCGGGGATTACATCGTT